>JAUMHM010087491.1:0-10334 GCA_032362435.1 Melikaiella ostensackeni | reverse complement strand
AAAACGTGGACATCTGACAAAAACGGGGTGGGGGGTCAAATTTTACACAAATCTAATACATTCTCTGATGAGAAAATAAAAATGTACCTCATGACCACGAAGTACTAAAAGGAGACCGCACGCCTATGGCGGGATGGTGGAAAACAGCCAACAATCGGGATCCCTTGTTCTCAGATTTTCATTTATTCCCAGACGAGAGCGTTACGTGCGGAAACTGTAAGAGCGATGAGATCACGTGACGTGCTTTGAAAAAAGTTAGTGTGCAAAGGGTAAAGTGTAGTGTTACACAACATGTCGATTTGTTTTTGTAAGGGCTGTGATTCGGGTAGTAAGGCACAGAAAGAGAGAGCTTGACGGAAGCTTAGTTTGTTTACTCCATCCGCGGTGGGAATTAGTGCAACAAAAAGATAACGAAAATAGTTTTGAACACGTTTTGAAACTGAAATTGAAAGAGACTACATGTGTTTTCAAATTATTAATTAAAATGTTATTCGCGTGGTGAATTTTTTTCAGGAAACGTTGCAGCGCTGGTCAGATGCCATTGGAAGAAGAACATAAAATACGTGAATTGCACTTTCGCGAGGACAAGACTGAAAAAGAATTAGCTACTAAATAACCGGACGGGACTGTGCATGAAATGAAAAGAGACAAAGCTCTTCTCAAGAAAGGCACTGTGCCCTCTATATTTCCAAAGATTCCAGAGTGTGATTGCAATTCATTTAAGTGTCGTGGTGGGTCTGAATGTCGATAAAAAAATTTACGACAGAGATTTTGGAATGGAAGATTGGCTAAGTTACAGCAGGACTTTAGAAAAGGAAGCGGTTATCAAGGAATTGTTGAAAATCATAAGAATATTTTATTACCTTCAGAATTCTGGTCGGCACAAATGTTTTCAGAATATATCGTTTGGATGTGTCTAACAAACGACGAGGAGTCTCATACAAAAGGGTTGTACTATATCTCGATATGAAAGTTCGAGTGAGTATTCGAAAAATGTATTTGAATAATAAAAGTTTAAATATGGGAATGTGATTAAAATCAAAATGTTTTGTTCAGGTGTTTTTGGGAGAAATTTAAATCAGTCTCTTATCAAGTGTCTCATATACACTAGAATCCCGCTCTAGAGACCCCCGTCATAAATGACAAGGGGACCAAGGAGGCGAGAGAGAGTCGCTGCAATGTCAGCGGCAGTGTCTCCGCAACAACGCAGGAGCGTATGAAAAAAGCGAGCAGTACTTTTCGCGGTTACTCGTGTCGTCTGCTTTAGTTCGCAGTTGAGGTTAGGTGAAACCACGTGTAAACAGGCTTCACAAAAATGTCGAACGAAAACAAGAGGAAGCGTTTATCTTGCGAAGAGAAACACGAAATTTTAGACGAAGTGAAAACAGGTGCCTCGAAACAGTCTATTTTACAGAAATATGGTATCTCTGAGAGCGTCTACAAGGCTGTGAGAGCTCGCGAATCTTTTGTAAGAAAGAAGGTGGAAAGCCGTGGATATGTGAAAAAGAAATCGTCAAAGACAAGTGACAATAAGAATTTGTATGCTGCTGTCTTAGAATGATTGATACCTTTCATTTTAGAGGTGTAAATAATTGAGCATTCGAATACAAAATTTTCGAATTAAAAAACATAAAGTTCAATTTAAAAAGTTTAAAGTTCAAGAGTTCCACTTTGAGTGCTTTAACTTGTATTTTTTTTATTGATTCAAACGGATAGATGCTTAGCTTAAGAGTTCGAATTTTTCAATTTTATTGAACGTGAAAAATCTTTGCGAACCAAGAAAAAACCGGGAAATGATCGGTAATTTTTCTCTTCGATTAAAATGGCCACTCTGATGTATGTACGTACATACTTAAAAATCAGTACTTCGATAAAGTTTAATTTTCGGCCACAAACATGTTTGCTTTCACTATGATATTATGAAACCAAACTCGCAAAAATACAAAAAAATATTTTAAGACAAAATTCCAGCAGAAATGGTTCATACGGCCCTGATTGTTTATGGTTTGGGAACCCCAAAATGAAAACGAAGGCCATTGTTGCCAGATTGGGGGTTTTCCCCCTAGATTTTGGGGGTTTTCTGTCTCCCAGGGGGAATTTTAGGGGGTCAAAATCTTTGGGCGACACCTTGGGGGGAAAAAATTTCAAGGGGGATTTCTAAGGTGAAGAAATCCTGAAATCCACTCATGGTCTAGCCGAAAAACGTTTCATTTTCGTCCAATTCACGCATACCAGCTTCACGGCCATCTTGGTTCCATTCAACACAACCGCTAGCTGTGCATTTTTTAATATGGCGGCGTAGCTGGTATCAATGGCATTAGCCAATCATAGACCGTCTACGACGGAGTATCTCTTACTTTCTTTCATGTGATTGGCCTGAGAAAGAGGAAATTCCATTTAGGGGGAATCGGTCAGTGAAAGGGCAAATCTAGGGGTAAATGAACCAGGCTTTAGGGGGGCTTTGCTCCATCCATCTGGGAACACTGCCCTCGTCATGGTCTCTAAAGCGGGGTTTGAGTCTTGCAGAGATGATGTTGGAGCTCGAGGTTGTATCAAAGCTTGTGATATGAGTTGGATCACATTCTCAAAGGTTTTAACGTAATTATATTCAATCTTAGCATGTTAAAAAAATGAAATTTTACTTTTTTTTTGCATTCCCTAAGGCCTCAAGTGTGTGAAGGTTATGTTCATCCCAAAGACAAAGGTGTAGCTGGTCCGCAAGGTAAACTCTGTTCTTCGTGTAGGAGGATTCGACAGAACATTAGAATTCGAAAGCAGAAACAGAAGAGGCAAAAAATGAAACTTCGTACTTTGAAAAAGAAAATGCGAGATCGTTATAAAGGCATGAATCGCAAAAATAAGAGACTTGAGAAAAGGGTAAGGAATGTACACGTCAAATATCTTGCTTTCCTCCCTAGAATATTTTGTTTCATACGTAAATGTTTCTTTTTACCGGCATTAAAGATATTTCAGTATTTTACAAATTGGTTTATGCATTTCTTAATAGTATATGATTTTTAACGAGAGAGCGGAAAAATTGTGACTAAAGTGTGCCACTGCCCCAGAAGAAATTATGAATGAGGCAATTTCAAGAATCTAACCAAAACAACAAATGACTGTACGAGCTTGTTTTGAGGCATCTAAGTTGACAGACAAGCAAAGCATAAGGTATTCAACTCAATGGATATCCGAGTGTGCTCTTTCGCGAGTTGAAAGCAGGAGGGTCTACGAAAAACTTCGACGGGATGAAATTCTCACAGTGCCATGTGCAGCAACTTTGGCTAGATACATGAGACGTATAAGAAGCACTTATGGATATCAAACTTATATTTTCAAAGTTCAGAAATGAAAACAACTGCCATGTCCCGCAAAGTCGACAAGGTGCGCTTGTTTTACCATACTTTTCTTTATTCATACATTGATTATCGAATGTCATATTCCAATTGATTAATTGTACTGAATTATATGTCACAGGGATATTCGCAATCGATCAAATAAAATTGTCTGAAGCGTTAGCTTCCAACAGACTGAATTTAAATGTGGAAGGATTCACGGATCTAGGTCAATACACACCAGAGCACCAAAAAGGACAGAGAGGTGACCATGCTCTGGATGGTGCAGCTTGAAACAGGGCAATGTGGAAGGAGTTTAGTGTCTCGGAGGTGTGCATAAGCGTACCTCATCCTAGTGATGTACAGCGTCGCTTGTGGTTTTTATCGGACTATCCTCACTTGGCAAAAATCATTAGGAATTTTGTAACGAAATTTCAGAAACATAATTTAATTTTCGTGAGTATTTAAGTCACTATCTCTGACTTATAATTGTTGTGTTGTATATTAAAAATATGAAGACTGAAAATTTATTATCGTGAATGTAGAATTTGAACCTATAAATTAAAATAGATTTTTCTGTTATATCCTGGGTTTTTTGCAGCCCTTGTATTTCAAGTTGCAATCAAATCATTCATAATTAATTCCCCAAAAAATTTTAAATGGTTTCAAATTGCTAGAAACCTTTTAAACTTCTTTAAAATTCCTGAAATGTTTGAAAAATACCCTGAAATATTTGATATCCTTTTAAATCCCTACAAATAATCAAAATCAATTGCCAATTCCTTGAGAGCTTTTAAGATCCCTCAAAATTTTTAGAAATCTCATAAAATCCTTTAAAAATCCCTTGGAATTTTTTTAATTGTCCTGAAACCTCACGTGTCCTCTAAAATCATTCCATATGTTTTGAAATGGTAGGAAATTCTCTAAAACATTTTGAAAATTTTTCGAAATCCCATAGTAAAATGTCATTTACTCATTTACCTAAACTTCCACTTTTAGACACCTGACAGACCGATATCGAAAAAGCATTCGTATGCCCTGCTGGAAATGCTCAATGAATCATTATACGAAATTGAAGTAAATTAAAAATTGCGTAGAAAGCACATCGGTCCGAAATACTATCAAAAAATGAACGTTGGTTTGGCCTTGAAGGTATTTCAAGTACAGCACAGTAATGACACTGATAAAAAAATGACCAATGTCCTCGCTGATTGTGAAACAACAATTCCTAAGTATACTCGAACTCCAATATAAGGACAGTTTCGGGAGTTGCTTCGCACAGGCCTTGCTCCTAAACCAGCTTTCTCGAAACGTAAACAGTCAGGGCCGTATAAACCTTTTCCAAATATTACGCAATCTCCGAACGTGCGTACGAACGTCAGCACCTGCGCACTGCGCCTTTGTCTATACGTAGCTGGTGATTCACGCTTGGTTGAACGCCGTCTCTCGCACAGCGAGCTGAGAAAACTGCATGGGCCAGCAAGTGGCCAACAGTTATAGGAAGGCGTAGACTGGATCGACTCATATGAGAGTTCGAGTGTGTTTTTCAAAACAGAATTCAGCATTACATAACTCATTTTTTGATTAATGTTATTACTACTTACAAAATTCCAATATATATTTCCAATCTGTTTTCCAGTTTTTCAACAACTTTGACGCACTTGAATGGTTCGAAAATTTGCACGAAGACCTAAAAGATAGCGCAGGAACTGAAGCCTTTTGCAAAACTGTAATTGGTCTCAACTAATCGATGAATAGTCGATCTCCAGGAAATGCAACGTCACCTGGCAATCACGCATGGCAATCACCATTCTAGTAATTTTTTCCTCTATTCAAACGGCCACCCTGTAATTGCTGTTATGAATTGGTTCCTCAATTAGAATTAGTGTCTTCATTTTGCAGAGATATTTTGGTATGATGCGCGAGTCTTGTGGTTCAAGCGACCATCCAGATTCAATCTTATTTATACAAATGTATAAACTGGTGTGGACATACTCTCTCATCAAACCACCCAAAGGAAGCAACGTAGAAGGCAGTGAGATTTTAGATGCATTTCTCAACCTGAAAGACGTCTATGACACGAGTGAGAGAAAATGACAGTGGAAGGGTATTGTCGACACAATTTGAATAGAGAAAGTGCATCGCATCTGCTAGGAGAGGCATCGCACCTATTGATTGAGCAAGATTATTTGATGTCCAAAACGTCTGAGGATGCTCTCAACTCAATTTCAGGATACGTCACCAGTAAAGGATCTCGCTTCGCAAAGTACCTACAAAATGAAAAACGTGTTGCGTGCGAATATTGTAAAGTAACTTCTGTTTTATGCCGAAGTGAATTCGTACCTGAACGCTACAAATCGATAGAATTTAAAACAAAAAGAAATTTAAAGCATCCATCACGTCAATTGTATGACGTGATCTATGTTTTAGAAAGTGCCACTATGAAAACTGTCAGAAGAGGAGAAGTAAATGGCAACACACTTTTTGAAATCACGCGATCGTTGGAGGAGCTCTGTCCCATACCTTTCGTTGGATGCGATGAACACGCCTCCTTACTCACGTTGTTGTTTTACATTCGTAAGCAATACGACAAAAATAAGAACCAAGCAAGAGAACATAGTCCAGGGGCCGGAAAATTGACTTCTGAGCCTAATCAAGATGTTCCTGTGATGGATACCTCCAGAAACGATTGCTGTGATAGTTCAGATGCTGTACCCTTCAAGAAAATGAACCTTGTAAAAAAAAAGTCTGCTACAGTGTCGTACAAGAAAGGTAACGAGATTAATGCAGTTTCTGCAATCCAAATAAAACTACCTGTAGGTGCTGCATCGAAACATCCAGCTATGCCGGCCGAAGGCTTGATACCCGAGAAGAAGCTACAAATTGTATTTGAAAATTTGACAAACAGTCACAACTTTTTACAGTGATTTCAAATAGATGTGATTCTAATTTATCAAACTTGACTGCTGACTGCTGACAGTTCGACAAGTAGGAAGCACATAATGTTTCTATTGTATGTCCTTTGCGATTGTCCGTAACCTTCTTTTCAGAAAAGGGCGTACCTCTGTAATGATGATAAGGAACACGGGTTTTCCGGTTTCTCCTACCAATGAGCGCACGTACTCACCATGATCACAAAATTGTTTGTTAACTTGAAACGCGTTTTCCTCTAAGCGTGGTTTTCAAAATCGGTGCCCACGATATTTCGAGAACGGCTAGATGGATTTTGATGAAATTTAGAAACAGCATTCTACAATATGTTTTCTGATCTTTGACGAACCATTGTTTTGAAAAAAAAATTTTCCCAAATAAATTTTGGTGAAAAACAGTGAGAACAAAGGTGAAGATCGACATTAAATTTCCAACGGCCGCATTTTGTAATTTTTTTGTTCAATTCCCCTATGTCAATGATCAATTCATACATCTTTTAATGATAATCAATCATGATATTTTGTTTCCGATGAACTGACAACATTGAATGATGGGCACCGCGAAGCATGAAGAAAAAAACATGGTTTATACTATCGCCAATTGAATATATTTATTGTTGATTTTCTAAATATGAAACTCATAAAAGTACGTCGTGGTGTACCCTCTTTTGAACAAGAAAAACCGTGATTGAATAAAGTCAACGTATTGAAAAAAATAATCCCAAAATGTACCTGCGTTTTTACTTTTCTGGCTGCATGTGAGCCCTAAAAGCACTAAAAGTGCCTTCTGCGAAATTATTACGCAAAACGTATAGATACATAAAAATATATTTACAGTTACACAATCTTATTCATTCCACTCATTTTTTATTGTCAATTCTTTTAAAAAATCAATTTTTTCATTTTATTGCAATGACGTTAATCACAAATATAGATAATATTCTATAGTTTATTCTGCTAAATTTATGATTGTGACTACAAAAGTGGGCATAAAATATACTATAGTAAAAGAATACAGTTATTAAAACTATGAGTAAAAAAATTACGCGTGGGCTTACTTAAGAATAAATTAGAAATAAAGTCTAATTGTATACAGTGTATGAAACAAAAATAATGTATGAGTGTATACGACTTGATATTCCTTGATTATTACTGAGATTAATAGACCTAATTTTGTCAACCATTTTTGGAATTCATAGACACTATTCGCGTAGTGGAAAATAATATTTATTGAGAATTAAAACATCCACCGCGCCAAAAAGGGCGTTGCGGTGCCATACAAACATGGCTGCGGAAGCCATATAGATAATATGGAGTAGTAGCAACAATTTAATTGAAAAAGTGTGTTCAAGCTTAGAAAATGATATTTTTGGACTTAGATAGTTCGTATGGTTACGCAACAGCTACACCTGCATCCAGAAATATGATCGAAGATCAAAATATTCTTAATTCTCGTGTGATTGTAATGTGCGTAACTACTATAAAAACTCGCAAAAAAGTTGAAATGTATTCATTGTGCCTTCAAACCAGTGCTTCAACTTCAGAATCAAACGAAATAATATGAAGGTTATTATTTAATTGTGGCGATGTGAATTACAAAGTTTCATTAAAATGCAAGGCGCAGACAAGCAAATTCTTGACGTTATAATCTTTCGCATTCAAATTTCTGAACCACTCACTGTGTTTATCTACAACTTGAATTTTTCCAAATGAGTTTCGCCTTTTGATTTTAACACTTTCAAGCTTTGGCACTCTATGAAAACTCAAATTGGAGTTTTTACTTTCTTTAAAGTCACAATCACTGACGCAACAACCTCCGGAACTTGTTGATTTTCGATATTGACACGCAAATTCCATTATTGGAGCAAATAATTATAAACTCGAAAGTATTTTGCTCATCAGAGCTACTTATTACAGCACTCATTTATTCAGTTGGACGATCATTACAGTTTAACGCTATGTTTTTGTTGGTTTTCGTGATATTCTACGGGTATTTAAGATGTCATCCACGGCCATATTGGTTAGTTTGCGTAGGGGCCGACAGTGTCGCATAGCATTTTTAAATCCCCAATTCAATTTCATCGACAGTCTGCAGAGGATTGACTAGTTTTTCAACACTCGTTATCTTCATAAATTTCGAAAGAGGATCAATTTTCTCATTAATAATGATTTTTACGTTCAGATCCTTAAACACTACGACCTTTTTCCTAATATTTTCATTCGCATCATCCTTCACTTCTACGAAGCCAAAAAAGTCCTCACCTCCTTCCATGTAACACCACCTGTTAGAAGGAAATTTTATATTCTCAAAATTCTTTCGGAACATTTCAAAAGTAAATGCTTGTTTAGTATATTCTGTTTTTCCCCGTAGAGCTGTGTTTGGAGCAATAACACGTTAATGAAACGCGCACTTCGGAATTACAATCATTTCAATTGCACGTCATAATTTTCATTACTTTTTAGGGTACTACGCTAGATCTTCCATGTCTATTCTTTCTTTTCATTATTTTTCTATTCCTCATTATTTTTATTAGGAATTTTTATTATTATCACTTCGTGATGACACCCGCTGACACCTGATACAACCAAACGTAAGCTATAGCCACACTCAACATTTGATGGCGTCGATGGTCGACACTCCATAGCAGACGACAATTTCTAATAGCACATTTTCACTAGAGGGACAATCGCATCGCGGAATAAATGAAAATCCAAGGACAGGGGATCCCGAACTGGCGGCAGCTCAAATACATGGCGTGCGGTTCAAGGGTGGTTTTAATTTTAAAAAGTTTGGTTACACTTTTCGCCCTTCGACGAAGGGCCTTATCAGTACAATATCAAAAAAACACCAATCGATCACCTAAAATGACTAATTCGTGTAAAGCTTATAACCGAATACAATAAGAGTTGAAGTACTAGAGTAAATCTAACCTCAAATTACGTCCAAATTTCCGGCACCAATATATAAAAACCGTCACCACAATTTATACATGGATAAAATTAGATTTGGTAAAAATAGGTAAGTAAACAGAAAAGGTTTTTTTAACAGACCAATCCTCAGACTGGTCTTTGGCATAATTGAATTGAGTTAATAAAAAACCTGGTGGGCCAAAACATTTCTGCCTTTAGACCCAGCTAGGACGTAGAGGGAAGATAGGTATAGAGGCGACAATGGCCACCAAGCTTAAAACATGAGAGCGGGAAGTGATACGTCAAGAGAAAGGGTCAGTTGCTCATCCGCCAGCGTGATGTCTCTGTTCCGAATAACCGGGTACCTCAATGATAGGAAATGTGCCTGACAGTGTTAGTGGTGCATGGCATGAGACATTCATGGACCCTTGAGTGAATTTGCTCATCATTTTCAAGTTTGAGCTAAGGATTTACAGAGCATTTCAGATAATTTGAATAATTTTACAAATATATTGTAGAATCCATTTAAAATCTATTTTTTACAACTTGAAACTTATACAGTCAACTGAATTATACATACAATAGTATTGCTGTGACAGAATGTTATTTTATTCGAATTAATCTAATTTCACATTCATTAATTTAAAGTAATATGTTTAAGAATTGAAAGTTATATGCAAACGTATATCAAGAAACGAAAGAAATTACTCTGAAAATTTTAATCAGTGAGATTTTACTGAATTTCAATGAGCAACCTTACTGATTCTCTCTAATCTGTCCACAAAATATGTGCACTTAGATGGTTTCTATTCCTTCTTGTGGAATATAAGTTTAGAAATGTCAATTTTTTTGTCATGGTTATTTTCAATTCCATACTTGCATGCTGTATTTTTGATTAACTTAATTTCTTGTAATCTGTGCACAAAACATGTGAACTTACAAAGTTTCGGAAACTATATAAAAATCACTAAGGAACGTTTTTCTGGTCCTAAATTTTTATAATTATAAAAAAAGGTTTTTTTTTCTTTTTTTATAATTATAAAAATTTAGGATCAGACAAACGTTCCTTAGCGCTTTTTATTCAGTTTTCGAAATTTTCAACTCGATATTGCGTTTCGTGTGAACGTAAGTTGGTTTAAAAAAAAATGTGAAAAAATTTTTT
>JAUMHM010087490.1:0-10334 GCA_032362435.1 Melikaiella ostensackeni | reverse complement strand
TACGACGACCATCGCTACCTCTCGCTCCAGCCAGCCGCCTGCTCAGCATCCGTCTTCGATTTTGGATCGGAAAATAAATGGAATTATCGAGAACCTGCCTTCGATATTACGAACCACCTCTACTCGAACAATTCGCTCTTTTCAGAGCGGAAAACGGAGGCTGACGCCGGATCGCCCTTTTTAAGGCTATATATAACTGTATATTTGTCTACCTGGTTTTCTTGATCGCAATACGATCAAATACCCTAGTACTTGATTGAAGTAAAGGTTGGAAGTTAAATCGTGATGCCCTTCGGGTATCATCCCTTCTGATTTCCTCCCCAAACTTCTTGGAGGATCTTACGCCCCCAATGTTGAACGTCACCCCGTATTGAACGACCGTATGGGACTCAATCCACGACAGAAGAGGGCTCGCGCCGTCAAACGGCGTCTCGAAGCCGAGCTCCAGATTCACAAGGATCGTGGCTACAACACTGCCCCGACGCAGACGGAAAATCAGCAGCCGACAGACTTAACTACAGCAGCGCCAAGAACGCCGACGCGAACCAAGGTGACCCCGTGCTCAATTTTGGATAAGTTTACGCCGGTCACTTGACGCCTCGCACCGACTCCGTCGATCGAGCACTCGACATACCTTCAATCATTGAGACGGTATACTAACGCTCTTCATACTGACGTACGGCGGTGACTAGAATACTCACCCGAGGGACTGGCATACCCCGTCAATATCGAGGGACACCCGTGGGAATTATTCCTCAAAACGGCAAGAAAAAGGACTCTCTTACCATCTCCCCGGATCCAACAAGACGTGCCGAAGGGCATGAAGGCATTGGGCGCTTAGCTTGTCGACCTGCAGAGATTTATATACGCAGAAGTCTCTTCAGAGCAAAGACTCGCGTCGCAGAGACGAAAGGAACTGTAGATCCTTGCAATTCTAAACCGAAGTAGTGGCCCTTTCTAGGGCCAAGAAATAATTTTCACGAAAATTTGTACCTCCGAGTACAGTACGAACCATATGGCCAACGAACTCACGGCGCACATAAGTTAAATAAGTATTGATCTCGGGAGGCA
Source organism: Melikaiella ostensackeni (assembly GCA_032362435.1). NCBI lineage: Eukaryota > Metazoa > Arthropoda > Insecta > Hymenoptera > Cynipidae > Melikaiella > Melikaiella ostensackeni. The sequence continues at coordinate 9,263 of JAUMHM010087490.1, read as the reverse complement.
TGCGAGTTATGATGATGCACAAAATTATTATCACTTTCAAGATGTGTAATTATGTACATTCGAAAACTTTTCAACATTATAGAACTTTTGTAACAAGAGGGGAATGTTGAACATGCGATATGCCTTCTATTCTTCGTCGTGCATGTGAAAGTGACGAATTGTTTTCGATAGATTTTTTTTGCGCTGAATACGAATCTGCGCTCAAAAGTTGTCCATCTCGTGAAATTTTTCTGAAAATGGGGGTTGAAACTTCGGAAAAAGCGTTTTCAGCCACATTTGAATCACCGCGGGAGTCAACCTCAAGGTCACAGAATCTTCCAAGATATCCCGAATTGAAGCTTGTCAATTCGCTTTCCGATCCTCATGAAACACAATTCAATCGCTTCTGACCTTGAAGCAATGTGTGCCTTTCAACGTAGTGTTGTCAGTGGTTGCGCACGCACCAAGTGTGCACACTTGGCCGTTTTCTGATAATCAGAGAAAACGGAGTTTTTTCGTTTTCATTCATAAACTTGATTCTGGTTCAAATCTAAGACACTCTGACCACTCCATGATGGAATATACGCACATTGCATTTTTGACAGTAACTTCTATGCCCTTTGCTATCATATACGTTTATGGCTCAAAGGCACACAGGGCTTTTAGATCAGATGCGATCAAATTTTGGTTCATTTGGGTTAGGAGGGGAATCGACAGGTTTCAATTCGAGACATTTTGGGAGGTTCTGTGACTTAGGGTTTGGTACTCAAGGTTTTTCAAAAGTGGCGAAAAGCGCCTTTTTCGTGGATTTTAATCCCCATTTTCCAAAAAATTTCACGTTATGGATAACTTTTGATCCCGGATTCGTTTTCAGCTCAAAAAAAAGTGTATCCACAACACTTAGTCACATGCCGTATATACGACCAAAAGCTCAAATTTGTAGACAAGTTTTAGTGTGACAGGACGTAAGTTGACATGGTCAGATGTACTTTTTTGTAGAGGCTGATTAACGAAAAAGCGTATCAACTCAACTATTTGAAGCAGAAAAGCTTTAAACTCAGATCGGAAAGGAACTTGACTGGGCGCAATTTTGAAATACGCATATGTTGTAAATGTATAAGGGATGAAATCTTAGCTTTAATTTCTGCAATACGTTCTTATATCAATAGAAATTACTTGATTGTCTCATCTAGTGTAATCTCTCTTATATACGCTCGAATCCCCGTTCAACTACTGTCTCGTATGTCGCCTGCAATGGCCGTAATGCTCTTCCACGAATTTTTGAGATGTACACAGTCAGGGCCGTATGAAGCACCTCCAGTAGGAATACATATTATTAATTACTGTATTTTGTACAAATGTAGATTTCTGATACCATGGAGGATGGACCTTTTTTAATTCGATTCAAACGAACTTCGCAAAATTTGAAATAATTAGCAAAAAATTTGTGTGAATCAATATAGTGCCATTCTTCCTCACATACAATATGAACAATTCAATATATTTCACGAGCCCTACAACACTGTTGAGCATATGCGACATACAATGGCTCCGTATAATCGCTGACTATGTTTAAGAAGCGAATCTAGGTCGCTGGGCCATAGCCAGTGCTGTAAAAGCTGCAAATACGATATATGCCCGTCAGCAGGCGGGTTATTATGATAAACGAAATGTACATCAGGGAAGAGAACGTTTTGTCCAGCGAAATCGTGTTTATAATATACCCGAGAGGTCATCGTTAGATTTCGGTCCAAAAAACTCAGCTAATGAAAATACGAATCATATGGACGATGATCTTGCGGAGCACATGCGTCAAATAAGTGTTGATCCCGAAAGACGTGCGAGTTATGATGATACACATAATGAAGATTACATTCACGATGTTGCCTTCAAGGCCCAATCCAAGGCCAACTCACTTTAGACATAAAACGAATATTTAGAAACGATGTTAAACTGTGAAATGACTCATTACACTTAAAGGAACCTTTTCGTCGTCCCATTGATTTTTTTTCAAAACTATTTCGTATGAATTGTTAGTAATTTGCATGCACGCAATTGCAGCCACCAGTAATGACAGAAAATATTTCGTAACCAGCCCAGCCTTTTTATAGAAATGTTTTTGCTTTTTGAAGTTTCAAGTGGTATGCTTTGGAACTGCAATGCCCGAGCTGAAGCTGTAGTTGCTCCATAAGTTCACAGCGCGAACCATTTCGAACAATAAGAGTGTTAGAACTTTGTATTTAGATTCTCCTCAAAATAGAAGAACATTGCAATATCTTGTTAAATATTATTCAAATAATGTACATAGAGATCCATCATCCATGAAATCAAAGTTCAGACCTCTATATTCATTTCCCATCCATATTATTACCTACATGTGGAGGAGTTTTTTTGTAATGCATAATTGTAATCATCATTTCGTTGCGAAAAAAAATTCTGATTCATCCCCGTAGCCTCGTTTTCTAGAGATCTACGAAATAATCTCAAATAGTATGACCATAACACACCGTACAGAGTGTTTGTGAATTGATTTCGCGGAAAATAGTGGATATTCAGATTCACTATCTCCCGCTGTTATTTTGAAGTTTACTTGTTTGCATCTCACAATAAACAACTTAAATAGTGTTCGATACTGTATGAAATAGTAGTTCAAAAGAATCCTATGCATGAAGTCAGTACTACTACTTTAGATTTTGAAAATAAGGGTTTCTAGGACAAGCAGATTCAATAACTGTTCGAAAAATCACAATTCGATTTGTAAACCGTCACCAATAACTAATTCATATAGCGAACAAAGAATTATGAGTTTCACTTTTGAACTTTGAGTAGATCTCCCTTTTCGCATTGCGATATGTGATGAACGAGATAATCAGCTTTACTATTTGTAATCGTTAACGTGTGTACTGAGCCGAAAAGTTAATTGTATTATGCGACATTGTCAACTGACTGTGTAATATTTCAGAATACACTTCTGCGATCAGAAACGCACTCGGCTGTATGAGATTTTGAAATACACTTTTTCAAATCGCGCCAAGTAGCGAGTGACACTGTCAACATTACAACTTGAAATACTAATTCTGCACACTGAAATGGCATGTACATTCTACAGGTTGACGTTGCGAGATAACCTTCCCAAGGCAGTATCGAATGCTGAGTGAGAGAATCAATATTACAATTTGAATTAGTATCTTTCAGAGTTAAATATGGTGAATACGTCTTACGAAGTGACATTGTCCAAAATTCTTTCATAATAATGTTTTATCTGTTGATAAGATATATCATTTCATATATTTATTATACTCTAGTACGGTCCGTTTGTACATAATTTTCAGTGGAAAAATATACGTTTATATTATGCATAAAGCAAGCAATACATAAATAAAGATTTCCTCAGTATATCTTTCAATTTTCATTTTTTTATTATTGTTTACTAGTAGAATCTGTATGAGAAGGGGGGATGCTCGACTGTACGGCGCTCAAGGGTGGGGATGTGATTCCCGGGGAAGCTCTCGCAGTACGTCTTAGCTGTTGGCCCCCTATCCTCTTCGGTGATAAAATATAGTTTTATATTATACATGAAACGAACAATACAAAAATAAATATTTCTTGAGCTTGAACCAAAAAAACGATGTCATTATTTTGCTTTTATAATACAAAAATCTTGTGGTGCTTAAAAGGTTACAGAGTTGAAGGAAAAAAAATTCCAAATTCCTAAAACTCGAAAAAAAAATTTTCCGAAAAAAAACAAGTCCAGTCCTTGCGAAGTACTGTTCGAGATCCTGGAGGAAATTCTCGGGGTCTTTGTGGTCAGTACTTGAGAGCTAAGGCTTCAGTTGTGCTATGTCTGTTGTGAGGGTCTTAGGGACGAGACTGCTCCTTGCTGCGAGAGCTGGTGAGACATCCATGCTGAAGGCGCTGTGAATCGTGCTTCTCTTATTGTTGGTGTGCTGTTTAGGGTACTTAGGCGCCACCGGATTTTTCTCCACTTCCGGGAGTAGCAGAAGTTTGGCGAGTTGAGCTGCTGCGCCCTGCTGTAAGATCCTCCTGAGACGGTGGTGTGTTGGGCCGCCAATTGTAGGAATGGGGTTACTCGCCTTTTACTTCATGTGAGTGGCGAGGTAGTCACGAGAAGGCGTGAAAATCGCTTCCACTTGCTGGTTCATGAACCTTCATTCGCACGTTTAATATTGAAAAGTGCTTGTATTTTCAAGAAATTTCTTACAGTGAACTCTTTGATGACAAATAATGGAATGCTTCAGGATCACACAATAAGCCAAGCACATGATTATCCTAGAGAAAAAAATATATACGTAGGTTTTAATGGAGTTCATATTGTTTTAATCAAACAGTTTCAGGTTCATTATTTATACCTCGTTAGAACGGCAAAAAATGAATTTGAAAAATCCGAAATTTTGAGAATTTTTATTTTAGTACTGACAGCGATACCAGGATCTGCGACTAGGATTCATTAAAACAATGGTTGGAACTTACTTGATATGATTCATAAGGATGTTTTTATTTCTCTCAATGCAAAAGTTTCATTTTTAAGGGTATTTCAAGTTTTCAATTTTTGCGGTTGGTATTATCTGCCTAGACGCGACCTCGGTTATTTATATCTGAACCCCCTCAGCTGCTAGAGCTGCGCGGAACCCTTCTGTGCAAAGTTCCTTGTGGTTGAGTTCGAGGGTACTGGCAGCTGCACGGGCTTTGCGTGGCTAGGATTGATTCCCATTTGTGGCGTCGTCAGGTGTCGGCTGCAGGCTGCTCCTTCGTGTCGCGTACCGGGCTCGTACAGCACCAATTTGCCTTCAAAGAGTACCGTGAGGGGGTTACCCTGAAGGAGCTCCCACAGGAGGTTTATAGCAAAGATGGCGTCCGCAAGACATCACTCACTAGTCTTTCGTGCGAGATGGCTTCTGGCAGCGAACTGGAAGGTACCCGTTCGTTATGCGTTCAAAAAAATGGGGACGGTAAGCCCCCGAGGAAGCTCTCGCAGTACGTGTCCACGAGGTAGGCGCCGGGAGGGCATCTCAAGTTAACACGTAGTACGAGGTAACTTTCCTTGGTGCGTCCAAACAACAAAAATCATAATGTTTGATTTCAGAGAATGGAAATTTCTGAGAATAACTGATTTTGTTGTCGCTAAATTAGCTTTGATAATAGCTGATTGGTTGATGGAAGCAGTGTACCACGAGTCCTCGGTGGATAATGGTAAGAAAGATGCTCTCTCGTGGACGATGAATTTGCTGATCATTTTCTCCAGTTAAACATTTAAGACGCTTCAAAAAAGAGTGCATCTCTAAAAGCGATGGTTGTCAGGAGACGGCTTGACGAAGGCAGGTAGGCATGTACAGGAAGGCGGTAGTTTCGACTTTGTTGCGGATCAGTCTAGATGCTACATGATCATCGAGCTCTCCACAGAGCAAGTGACCCGACTGCCTGAAATGCGATAACTTCATGCACCTAGGCCCGGGAACCACGCCATGCGATTTCTTCGGGTGGGGGACTGTATCCGATTGGTCCGAAATTTGATAGAAGGGAGGCTCGAGACCGTTCTCCCTTCCGTTACCACCTCGGATGAATAGAATCATTCCACCTGCACTCGTCGAGGCGAATGTGTGTTCTCAAATTCGCTCCTCGATAACCCTTCGACCGTCGCACTCACAAATAGAAATAATCTAAGGTAAGGTTTTTAGAGTTTCAATACGATACTCTTCATAGAATATTACCTTGAAACAATACAATGTTTCAGATGACTTTTACTTTTTTTAGTTATGTTCTATATATGATGTTGATAATATTAATAATTCAACGAAACTAACGCTTCAAAACCATATTGAAGGATCCTCTAAAGCGACCTTGTATAGAAAAGATCATTAAATTATTAAGCATGCCGAGAATGATAGCTAATTTCTCAAACTATTAGTAAAGTTGAATAAGTTGTATCCTGCTCATAAGTAATTTGCTTCTGTAGCTGAAAATACGTTTTTTTTCTTCAAATGATGTAGCCTTTTCCAGTGCAATACAACTACGTGATGGGTAAGAAATATAAATAAATATTCTGTTAAGTATTTGCGTCGAATTGAACTTGGAATTTTGTGATATTGGTCTGCGTGAAAAAAATTGTAATGATATTAAAAATACATCAGACTAGTATTTTGAGGAGTTTTTTTTCGGAATTAAATTCCAAAGAATTATCATTTTTCAAAAATTATCCATTTTTCAAATATTTCGTTCATTCGATACTCACACATGCGAAAAATGACTTCTTATGAAGAAAAAATATTATTTTCCAATTTATACGCTAAATCATTCGATTTAAACAAGTTTGACCAAATTTAAACTAATTAGCAGAAAATTTGTGTGAATCAAGATGGTGCCATTCTTCCATACTTACAATATGACCAATTTGATATATTTCACGAGCCCTACAAGATTGTTGAGCATATATGCGACATATAATGGCTCCATGTAATCGCTGACTATGTTCAAGGCGCAAATCTAGATCGCTGGACCATGGCCAGTGCTGTAAAAGCTGCAAATATGATACACGCCCAATTACAGGCGGGTTATCATAATAAGCAAAATGTACATCAGGGCAACGCACATTTTGTCCAGCGGGATCTTCTTTATAATATACCAGAGAGGTCATCGTTAGAATTAAGTTCGAAAGAATCAGCTGATGAAAATACGAACCATACGGCCAACAATCTAGCGGCGCACTTAAGTTAAATATGTATTGATCCCGGGAGACATGCGAGTTATGATGGTACACAAAATAAATATCACCTTCAAGATGTATAATTTTGTACATTCGAAAAAAAGGAAGGTTACTAGAACAAGCAGATTCGATAATTATTTGTAAAGACGTGAGCTGTCACCAATAACTAGTTTATATAGCAAACAAAGAATTGGGAGTTTCACTTTTGATATGTAAGTATATCTCGCTTTTGACATTGCAACAAGTGCTGAACGGGATTATCAGCTTTTCTATTTGCAATGGTAAACGCGTGCATGGAGCTGGAAAGTTAATTGATTAAAGCGATAATGTTCAAATGTGCTTTTTTGTAAAGGCGACTAATGAAGAAGTGTGTCAAATCAACTACTTGAAATATTAAATCTATAAATCCAGATCGGAAACTAACTTATCTGTATAATGTTCTGAAATACACTTTTTCAAGCGGAAACTAGCTTAACTGTGTAATATTTTAAAATGCACATTTTCGAATCGCACCAAGTAGCGAGTGACATTGTTAACAATACGATTGCAAATAGTAACCCTGCACGCTGCAATGGCATGTACATTACACAGAGTGACATCGTCATATGAACATCTTAACGCAGTATCAAGTGCTGAGTAAGAGAATGAATATTACAATCTGAATTAGTAACTTTTAGACTTCAATATGGTACACACATTTTACGAATTAACATTGTCCAAAATTCTTTCATGATAGTGTTTTATCTCTTGATTAAATATATCATTTGAGATATTGATAAGACTTTAGTACAATTACTTTGTATTCGATTTTCAGTAAAAAAATATAGCCTTATATAATACACGAAAAATACAAAAATAAATATTTCCTTAGCTCGAACCAAGGAAACATGTTATTATTTAGCTTTTATAAGAAAAAAATTTTGCGGTGTTGAAAAAGTTACAACATTGGGAAAAAAATCATAAATTCCAAAATTTCTGAAACACGAGAGAAGCTTTTCTCCGAAAAAACAGAACAATGGCGTGTTTCCTCGTTCCGAGCTGAATAAACTTCAGGTTTGGCGCACAAACTTTTTCCAGAATGTGTGCACATGTCTCTGTCAAAAAACACGTGTTTTTTTGCATTTTTAGTTATGTTCTATATATGACGTTAAAAATAATTATAATGCAACGAAAATAACGTTTCAAAAACATATTGAAGGATCCTATAAAGCGACCTTGTATAGAAGAGCTCATGAAATTATTAAGCATGCCGAGAATGATAGCTCAGTTCTCAAATTACCAGTAAAGTTGAATAATTTATTCGGCTTTGTCAAAGGACAGTCAAGAAAGGAATTGATCAATTACATATTTTTCTGTAAAACGAAAACTATGATTTATTAAATTAACTCAATTATCATTACAATAATTCATTGAATCTTCATATTTTCTTTTCTCAGAACTATTTTAGTCAAAGAGGAAAGTAGCAGTTCATCCTACTCCATTTCCACTTAATGTTCATCATAATGAAATTCTATCAAATCCAGGTGTGAACTTCGATTTACCAAAGGTCTGTGACAACGTAGGAACAGATGCGTATGACAAGTACATTATTGGAATGATCGTATTCGGACGTTTGTATCCATTGATGGCACTTAAAGCGAATCTTCCTGATAATTTTAATAAAACAAGTTCTCATAACTATGAAAGAGTTCATTTGCGAATATATGGCGGCCATGCCGATGTGACTTTCCCAATATTGCATAAGAATTCTCTGACTAATCTGACACGAGAAATTTGGACCGCAACACATTATTTTATCTCAGGTAAGCGAATTATTCATCTTGGGAAGAACATAAAAGGGCAATGCAGAGAGCAGGGTGGCGAATTGAAAAACAAAACATTATCGTCTAACCTAAACGTATTCACGCTTTTTGGGTACATTCCATTAAAAAATATACTCTCTGAAACTAGATACTTATCTTATAATCCCGTAATGCTGGCCCTGGTTTGTCCCAAATTTGGTCCAATATTGGTTTAGTCCTGGTCCGTTATTTATTTAACAAAGACAAAGAATTGTGGGTTTCACTTTTAAAATTTATGTAGATCTCGCTTTCCACATTGCAACAAGTGCTAAACGAGATTATCAGCTTCACTATTTGCAATGGTGAACGCGCGTACCGAGCTAGAATGTTAATTGTATTATGCGACATTGTCAAATGTGCTTTTTTGTGAAAGCCGATTAATAAAGAAGTGTATCAACTCAACTACTTAAAAAAGCAAATCTATAAGCTTAGATCGGAAACCAGCTTGTCTGTATAATGTTCTGTTATATACTTTTTCAATCGGAAACTAGCTTGCCTGTGTAATACTTGAAAATGCACATTTTCGAATCGCACCAAGTACCGAGTGACATTCTTAACATTACAATTGCGCATAGTAATCCTGCAGACTGAAATGGCATGTACATTTTACAGGATCATATCGTAAGATGAACTTTTCAACGAAGTATCAAGTGCTGTGTAAGAGAATCGATATTACAATCTGAATTAGTCAGTTTTAGACTCAAATATGGTAAATACATTTT
>JAUMHM010087489.1:0-10334 GCA_032362435.1 Melikaiella ostensackeni | reverse complement strand
AGGGGTGCCTACTCGCCCCCACGAGACGTTGGAAAAGCGTACGGGTTTGACCAACATTATTTCTGTGACCAGTCACAGGGGTGCCTCCTCGCCCCCACGTGACGTTGGAAAAGGGTAGAGGTTTGACCAACATTATTTCTGTGACCAGTCACGGGGTTGCCTTCCCAGCCCCAGGAAATGATGGAAAGGGTTGGGTGTTTGACTATAACTGTTTCTGTGACCAATAACAGGGGTGCATTTCCGCCTCCATGGGTCATTAATCGTAATTCTTGAGTCGCAAATCGACGATAAAGTGTGATATATATATATATAGAACGTTGCATTCAAAGCGTCAAATGCCAAAAACTAGCAAAATAACTCTTAAATTACATGGCCCTATTCTGAAATGCGTGATAGTCCCTTCCGTATGCTTGAAATATGCTTTTTACCGGTACAGTCAGTGTATAAACTTCGTAAAAAACAGTGTGTGGCAGTGAGGCCACACGGCAGAAGTGAAACTTTCCCCTTTTTCCTTTTCCCTCTCCTCCTTTCCTTCTTTTAAAGGGAAAGGGGAAAGGATGGAAGAAAAGGGAAAAGTAAGAGAGAGACAGAGAGAGAGGCAGAGAGATTTCTCGATCCAGACCCTGTCCGGTCGTGCGGTCGTACGGTCGCCGGTATTTTTCAATTCACTCCCGTCCCAAAAGAAGTTTCACTTCCATAAAACGTAATTTTTCCAATTTTTAGCATTGAAAATTATATTTGCAGGTATTTTCATGTTCAGGTTTGTAATCAGCGCATCGAAATATATCAGTATACGATTTAAAAAAATATATTGTGAACATAACATTTCTCTTTCTAACAACGTGGTTTTTCAAAGTTTTGACATTAAAAATTGTTTTTTTTCTGCAATTTCCATGGGCATATTCGTAATTAGTGCTCAAAAATACATCGCTACACGCTTTTTGGAACTTCACACCCGGGAGGAAAAAAACAGCCGGCAACAATCTATCTTGCCGGCGCCGGCAGGCTAGCCACTACGTTCAAGATTTATAAACTTGTGACCTGCCGCGAATTTATTCATAAGTGATAAATTCATCGAAAAGCCAAAAAATGAATTTGAAAATTACCCGCTTTACCAAATTTGAAATCCGTAAATTCCAAAACTGAGTTCTTTGCAAATTTATTTATAAATTCTTAATTCATCCAGTGACCAAAAAAGAATTTCAAAATCACCCACTTTACCCAATTTGGAATTCAAAAACTGCATTTTGTGAAATATTTATTTCGGAATTATAGATTTATCAATTCGCCAAAAAATAAATTCTAAATTTTGAATTCCAAAACTTGGTTCCTTGTGAATTTATTTCGAAAATGAGAATAAAATAATAAAAATGAAATAAATAAAAATAATTATTCTAAGAATAAATTTTTGGAGTTACCAAGTTAACAAAATTGGAAATTTCAAAATTCCCAAACTGAGTTCTTTGCAAATTTATTTCGGAATTACAGACTTATCAATTCCAGTGACCAAAAATAAAATTCAAAATTACCCACTCAACCGAATTTGAAATTCCGAAATATCAAAACTGGGCTCTTTGCAAATTTATTTCTGAATCACAGATTTATCAATTCACCAAAAAAAATTTTTTAAAGTGACGAAATTTACCAAATTCCAAAATACAAAATTCCAAAACTGTATTATTTGCAAATTTGTATATAAATATCAAATTTATCCAGGGACAAAAAAAATTCAAAAGTATCCACTTTATCCGATTTGGCAAGAAATAGATTTCAAAACTTGGTTCTTTGCAAATTTACTTCGAAATTGTAGATTTATCAATTCGCCAAAAAAAAAATGTTTAATTTATCCAGTGACCAAAAGTGAATTTCAAAATTACCCACTTTAACAAATTTAAAATTCCTAAATTCCAAAACTGGGTTCTTTGGAAATTTATTCATAAATCATAAATTTATCCAGTGAGCAAAAATTATTTTTAAAATTATTCACTATACCCAGTTCGAAAATATCTCTCTTTGACAAGAGTCGAGATTCGCCCGAACGTTGGCGAAAGCAAACGGAATATTCCGAATAGAAGTGGGCACGTGCCATATACCATGCCTATCAATGCTGCATGCATATGCATGAAAATGTGTTTATAAAATAGTATGTAAATAAATGTGAAAACTCACCAATTTCAACGTTTGAGAATGTCGCATTGGGTAAATCTCTAACTATTTGAATTTTAAAATATGTAGAAGATGAAAAATTGATTTATTTAAGAAAACGGTACATTTTGAAAGTGGTTAATATAATGATTTAATAATTTATTGTTTTGCGAATCAAGAAATCTATAATTCCGAAATAAATTTTTAAGGAACCCAGCTTTGGAATTTTTGAAATTAATTTTTGGTATCTAGATAAATTTAATATTTATGAACAAATTCGCAAACAAATCAGTTTTGAAATTTCGGAATTTCAAACTTGGTAAATTTGGTGACTTTTGAAATTTATTGTTTGGCGAATTGATGAATCTATACTTCTGAAATAAGTTTTCAAAGAAACCAATTTTGGAATTTCAAATTTGGTAAATTTGGTTACTTCAATAATTTATTATCTGGCGACTTGATAAATGTATAATTTCGAAATAAATTTGCAAAGGGCCCAATTTTGGAATATTAGAACTTCAAATTTAGAACAGTGGGTAATTTTGAAATTTATTTTTGGCCACTGCATAAATAAAAAAATGATAAACAAATTTGCAAACAATTTCGGAATTGCAAATTTGGTATATTTTTTATCTTCGACAATTTATTATTTGTTGAATTGATAAATGTATAATTTCAGAGTTAATTTGCGAAGAATCAAGTTTTGGAATTTCAAAGTTGCAATTTATTTTTTGGCGAATTAATTAATCAATCATTCCGAAATAAATTTGCAAAGAATCCAGTTCTTGAATTTGAAATTAGGTGAATTTGGTTACTTAAACAATTTATTATTTGGCGAATTGATGAATGTTATAATATCAGAATGAATGTACGAAGTACCAAGTTTTAAAACTCTAAAGCTGGAATTTATTTTTTGGGGGATTGATAAATTTATGATTCTGAAATAAATTTTCGAAGAATCCAGTTTTGGAATTTCAAATTGGGTAAAGTGGGTAATTTTGGAATTTATTTTTGGCCACCAGATAAATTTAGAATTTATAAATGAATTTGCAAAGTACCAGGTTATAGAATTTAGGAATTTCAAATTGGGTAAAGCGGGTTATTTTGAAATTTACTTTTGGGCACTGGTTAAATCTAAAATTTATGAAGACATTTTCAAACAACTTAGTTTTGGCATTTTGGAATTTAACTTCAAATACTTATTTTTTGGCGATTTGACAAATCTATAATTCCGGAATAAATTTTGAAAGAACCCAGTCTTGGAATTTCGGAATTTCAAATTGAGCAAACTGGGTAACTTTGAAATTCACTTTTTGTCACTGAATAAATTTGAAATTTATGAAGACATTTGTAAACAACTCAGTTCTTGAATTTTAGCATTTCAAATTTGGTTAATTTGGTCTCCTCAAGAACTTATTTTTATAATCATCGTTTTTACTAATTTTATTTTGATTATTTTATTTTGAATTTCGAAATAATATTACAAAGAACCAAGTTTTGGAATTCCAAACATAGAATTTATCTTTTCGCGAATTGATAAATCTATAATACCGAAATAAATTTTCAAAGAATCCAGTTTTGGAATTTTGGAATTTCGAATTTAGTGGATTTTTTAACATCAAAAACTTATTTTCTGGCGAATTGATGGTCTGTAATTCCGAAATAAATTTGCAAAGAACCCAGTTTTGGAATTTTGGAATTTCAAATTCGGCTCAGAGTATTTCTTTGTTTCAGAAAATGAATATTCTCACCCAAAATATTAATTTCCCTGGTATAAATGGGTGCCACTTCACGACGTATCATCCTCAGAACGCAATATACAATATACAATACAATTCCAAATGTTAGGTGAGTATTCTTTGTTTTATTTTCAAATTCTATTAAAATTCGATTAACCACACCCTTAATGAACGAGAAGAAGGGATGAAAATAATGTTGAATATACTGTTAAGAGGTATCATATAAGATATGTAAAATAATTAATCAAAAATAACATAAACATACACATAATAAACTTAAAACTAGGGTTTGGAGGTATATCACATTATAAAAAGATCTCGCCACCTCTTTTTTAAAAATTTAGACCCTCCCTAAAGGTATCTTAATCAATGTATTTTATTTTTGTTCGATTCAATCCATTTAAGGTACTTCATCATATCTTGTTAGATTATTGAATTAAATTGAAAGGAAATACAATACAATAATGGGGATACCTTACTGTACACTAGAGCTCCAATATAAGCCCAGTTTCGAGGGTTGCATCGCACTGGCCTTGGGCCTAAAGCAGTATCTTTGAAACGTAAACAGTCAGGGACGTGTGAACCATTTTCTAATATTACGCAATTTCCGAATGTAAGTACGAACGCGAGGGGCTGTTTACGCTCAAGTCAATTTCCGTGAAAGTGTAATAAATGAAATATATTCTAAGTATTCCATGTATTATTTGTCCTTAAATAAGTAAGTGAGTAACTTACAAGTAAGTAGTAAGATTTGGGCTTTAAAATGCTTTGAATAAGATAAAACCAAAACTCGGCACTATTTCACAGTATTTCACAGAGTATTTCGCGCTAGCGCCTGGAATACTTGATTACTCCAGTCTACTCGGAGATACTGCATCCTACTCTCTTCTCATTCGCCCTTATTTTCACGAAATACAATGTCTCGTGATCTTACACAGTATATTGCTCGCGTTAAGTTTCTTAATACCAATAAGTCGTGCGCATGCGCTCAGTATACGTAAGTATTCTCTGCGCGTGTGTGAACGCTCTTTACGCGAATGGATTCGTGCCATTCGGTTATACTCGTTGGTACTCGCTGCGATTCCTTTTGTTATTTTCTGTTAAATATGGAATACTCGAGAGTGAATAGCCCCTCGTACGAACGTCAGTACCGGCGCACTGCGCCTTTGTGTATACGCTGCTCGTGGTTCACGCTTCATTGAACACCGTCTGTCGCCCCGTCCTCTGAGAAACTGCATGGGCCAGCAGTTCCAGGAAAACTTAAATTGGATTCATTTAAATTGGAGCTCTAGTGTACTTTAGGAAAAAAAAACATCAACGGGGGCAGGCGTGCACAGCGCGTTTATCGTATTGCAAATATTTATTCAAAATGCATATTTGGCGGTCGTGATTTTATAGTGGACTTTGAAGAATTACTTAAAGTTTTTCATCATCTAACTGAGGTAACTTCCTGAAATAGTTCATGAACTTTATGGCAGATGGCGTTGGATTATTCTGTTTGCATTATACATGATGCAACGTTTTGTTCATTTGCAAGTGTAACATTCTACAAATTCATAAAATTTCTAGAAATTAAAATTCTTCAATCCTCGTGTAAGGTAGATGTCCTAATAATCGTATGACGGTCTCAATAATCGTGAAACTTGGTTATGATTTAAATATATCACAAGTGAGCGATTGAATATAGTGTCATAGTGGTATTTGATGTGATAATGTAATTCATAATAAACCAAATTTGGCTTATCAAAATAAGCACAACAAAAAACACACAAAGAGCTCGGAGACATCGAGCAAACACCACTATATTCCATATTTACGTATACTTACGTATCTTTTCGAAAGTAATTAAATTAATTAATAATAAAATGTAGACGTTACGCTAGCGTAACTATAACTTCTTACATTCGTACTGACCAATCCCAAAGGATGGGACGGAAACCGAATGTTCAGGACACGAAAACCTAACGCATAAGACTTCTTCAATTTGGAATAAAAGATATTTCTATTCAATATTGAATTTTTATTATAAAAACAAAAAGAGACTGTTCATATTTATAATGGCTAATATGGCGGAGTGAGAATTCTAAAATGAACTGAATCGGTTGGATGCAAGAAAAAATATTGCAGGTTAGGATCCGAGAAAAGTAAAATTTATATATTTCGATACAAGAGGCCAAATAGGCGGTTTGCTCACAGTGAGCATTCGCCCGTGACACAATGGTTTACGAATGGATTTTCGCGGACAAATTAAGCTGCAGGTCGCAATTATCGACCGATATCCTTTGTATTTTGTTTAAATTAATTAGGATGAAATTCCTCACGAAGTTAAGGTTTTCGATTCTTCATTTTTTCCAGTAAGAAATATTATAATTATAAATAATTTAGAAAAAAAGAAAAAATCAATTTTGTTATAATGGATTGAAAACACTCTAAATGAACCGAAATTTTCCAAAAAGTCATTCACAAAGACTTACCTATGCAAATCATTTCTTCAATTAATAGACTAGATATGTGTTATTAAGAATATGCATAAACAAATGCCCAGATTCGATTATTTTTCATAGTCAATTGTTACTAAGATGGAAATCAAACGTAATTTGAAGCTTGAGGATATTTACGATTAGCAAATTTCACAGGGATAACAATTTGTAATTGTATTTACTGATTCTTATTGTTTGAAACAAGATATATTAACAATAACCATTAATATACAGTCTTATAAGAAAAAAAATAATTTTTCGTAACATTTTTTAAATAAACAAAATCAAAAATCGGTAACCTCACGCTTTTTATGAATTTTACACTGAGTAATTCGAAAAAAAATAAAGAGGTTAATCGGTTGAGGATTGCGATCTGCAGCTTAATTTCTCCGTGAAATTCAATACCTGAACCACTGTGTCTGAGGCCTTGTGTATCGCACAATATTTTTCTCTACATACACATGCAAAACCTTTGCTTGCCTACCGTTCACAGACATCGAAAATGGCCGATGCCAGAATGTTTTGCTAACTGCAGTGTTGCTAGATGGATGGAGCAAAGCCCCCCTAAAGCATAGTTCATTTACCCCTAGATTTGCCCTTTCACTGACCGATTCCCTCTCAAGGAAATTTCCTCTTTCTCAGACCAATCACATGAAAGAAAGTAAGAGATACTCCGTCGTAGACGGTCTATGATTGGCTAATGCCATTGATACCAGCTACGCCGCCATATTAAAAAAAATGCACAATTAGCGGTTGTGTTGAATGGGACCAAGATGGCCGTGAAGCTGGTATGCGCGAATTGGACGAAAATAGAACGTTTTTTGGCTAGACCATGAGTGGATTTCAGGATTTCTTCCCCTAAAAAACACCTTGAAAATTTTTTCCTCCCAAGGTGTTCCCCAAACGATTTCGTCCCCCTAAAATTCCCCCTGGGAGACAGAAAACCCCCCAAATCTAGGGGGAAAACACCCCCAATCTGGCAACACTGGCTAACTGGTTTCTGGTAAGCAAAATGTTTAGCTCTCCGGTTGTACTACTAACGCCATCTGGCGACATGAACGGTTATATGGTGACATTTTGCTGGGTGAGGTTATATTCGATGCCTGTAAACAGTGGTTAATCTCAGGTTTTGCACTGTAATTTGTAAAGAATAATATAGTCCGATACTCGAGGCAGATGTTAAAAAATAGCCATAATTTTTTAACTAATGGGAAAATTTGTTCAAATTTTTGAAAATTAAATTTTTGAATCCAAAAACCGACCAGAAGATATTAAACTGATTTCACATTCATTTTCAAATATTTTTCCGAATGCTAATATACGTTTTTTCCTAGGCCCAGCTGTTTCAATTAGTTTGAGCATTTTCACTCCGCCCTACTGGGCACTTTCGATTCGTGAAAAACAATTTTTGTTCATTTCCAAATGTTATTTTTAAACATATTTTGAGGTCATTTGAATAGTTGTCCTCTATAGCCATATCAATCTTTTTTTTTATCAAAAAGCATTGGAGATCAGTTAACAAAATGATAAGTGTTACGTAGGGTAAGCGGTACAAAGCACCTAACTTCGGGAAATTTTTTATAGTTTTTCAATTATAAATAATGTAGATTCAAAAGAAAATTCTGAATAAATTAATTCATCTGAGATAAGAGGATAAGATGAGATATACTTTATTCGTAAAATTGGAAACTGTTACGGTTTGTCAATTCTGATAATTACATACAACATCAAAAGAGTTTTGTAGGTTATTTCGTGCAGACATACATAAAGAAACCTTTACGCTCATTATTCGTCAATTATTACCGACTTCAATTTTAAGCGAACCAACTACGTAGTAATATACGTCATTCAAATGTTTTTCGTTTTTTATGCATAGTAACTGTTGCATAGCTACCGTATTGTCATATATTCGGTTGTCCACGTAGGATTACAGGAATTGGTCTCTGATAGGTTTATAAATTGGACTGTAGAGAAGGAAATGATCGAGCGTTTTTCAAGCGTTGAGATTGAAAGTGGTGCAGTTAGCGGTTGTATCGATAATATATGCGTTTTCCCTATAACTCATTTTGATTTTAGAGTGAGATGCCAATCTTAATTGTCTGATGATTCTAGTTTTGCACAATGGTAATTCGAACTTTAAATATGATTCTGTTGTCAACTATCTGAGGCTGAGGTGTCTGTGAATATTGTTGTACTCGGAGTTTACAGATCTATCAGTAGTAAAACTTTTTATGTCATTTTCCCAAGTTTTTATAACATTATCTCACCTTCTGTTGATCTTTTTGCTACACACGGTGTTTTGTTGTGACCGAAGAGTACAGTCTCCTGTTGCCTCGATAATTGCACTGATTTAAGGTGTCCAATTATAGCACGGACTGATTTTATTTTGTTTATTTAGGTTAACAGGGCTGTTGAAACAAATCTTCATCAGCCTGTCATCCGTCATTTGAAAGACTTTGCACCACCAGCTCACCGCTCCTTTAATAACATTTAGTTTTAAACGTTAATGTTCTGTTTCTTGCCGTATAAAGTAATTCAGTATGTTTTTTGGCCATCCATTTAGTCTTTTAAGGAACTGTGTTTGCACGCCCTAAATTTCCTCAAAATACCATAAGGCCCATATTTCAGAACCGTATAAAGTCGTAGCCTTAACAAGAGAGCAGAAGGGCTTAGCTGTGGCGTTCCACGATTAATTTTCACACGTGTACAAAATTTGTTTGACCACAGGTACAGCTACTGTTCTTTCGCGAGTAGAAAGTTCTGCTGCCTTCCAAAATTTACCTGAACAAGAAAAAGGCACCTCGCGATGCGAGTTTTGCGTGGGCCATTACTGTTTGTCGGTCACTGCTGTACCGCTCAGCCTACGTAACACTTTTCATTTTGTTAATTGATATTCACTGTTTCTTGATATCTAAAAAGATTTGAATGGTTAGAAAAAACAACTATTTAAATTACCCAAAACATGTATAAAAAAACCTTCAAACAGAAAACAAAGAATTTTCATAATTTTTAATTCACAAGTCATGTTGTTTCACGAATCCTAGCTGGAAATCCCCGTACATGAACCTGTAATCATCGTGCACAGGTTCCTGTGGAGGTTCGTGCACACACGGGAAAAAATTAACTGTTTCACAGAATTTTTTGTTTGAGGAAGTTAGTAAAGGAAACTGTACATTATCCTATAAATCAATCTGTATCTAAGGGAACCTTTGAAGGATCCTGTACAGGTTTCTTCTCGGAGTGAATGGAGGCGCGGATTCTTATATAGGAACTTGTACAGGAGTCTGTACATGAACCTGCATAGGATTAAATCTTCTAGGGTTCGCTAGCGGCGAGGCTCTCTCGCTAGTGAGTTGGATGTTCAACGGAATGAACTGAAGAAACTATACGGCTTTAAGTGGCAGGGGTTTTCGAGTTTTCGTGATGGCTCGCTCTAAAGGACCCAAGACAGGAACCCGTACAGGTCCCTTCGCAGCATTATGTACAAATTCCCTTGCCAAATTACTGTACAGGGAAAATCAAGATTTTCTGTAGAGGCTTGTGTACGGGAATGCAGGAATAATTGAATTTATTAAGAAATTACGGGCTTCAGAATAAATGCATGTTTATATGTATATAGGGAAAATCAAGTCATAACCTTTGTAATCGTATCCAGTTCAAAACGTCGAAGTCTAGATTCTGCACACTCCTTTGTGCCAGAAAAGCCCAGAGCTTTCGCACGTTTCGCAACAGAGGTTGCGAAACCGCGCGGACAACCTCTTGCAAACAGGATATATACGCAGAATGCTTCCCTAATCGCTGCAAGAACAAGTCGCAGACGATGAAGTGTAAGCGACATTAAGACCAACCGCAGGAATCCGGCATCCCCCAAGAGATGATGGCGATTTCAGGATGAGGAGAAACATCAACATCCAGGTTCTTCCTAAGCCCCAAGATCTGGCTGAGATGGATGATGTCCTTCGTGAGGATC
>JAUMHM010087488.1:0-10336 GCA_032362435.1 Melikaiella ostensackeni | reverse complement strand
AAACCATCACTGGTTCGTAACCTCGAAGCCATACCCGCGTGCCAGAAAAATGCCATAGCACTTGCGAGATGGATGCAAAGGGCTGTCATTCTTGGGTGGCTCCGTTGTCCTTAGGACTCACGAGGGTTTCGCCGGCCGTTCATCGTGATTTCACCGTACCATGCGGCCGCCCATCTCACGGTCGTGAGGCGTGGCCATGAGTGTGATTTACCGCGGTTCTACTGGGAGCCGGTGTAATTTTCATGGATGGCAGTTGCTCCCAGGTGGACCCTGCGGTGGTTGTTTGACCAATTTTTTAAATATACATGTGTATATATATAAAACTGTATCTCATACTGAGCCTTGGGGCACACCAGCCGTTACTCGTTTGATAGATGACTTGGCAATAATATATTCAACATACATTCTCCTGTTTCTCAACTAAGAGCTTATTAGGTGAATTAAGTAAGCTGGAAATTTACACTGAATAAGTTGATCAGTTGTACTATGAGAATCACGAAAACCAAATTGTTCATCTATTCATATATTGTTTTCAATTAGTCATTTGGTTACTCTATTTCAGATAATTTTTTCTACTTCTTACATGAGGTAGCAGACTTATTGGTCGACTGTTACAAATTATGGTATGATTCTTCCCTGACTTAGGTATAGATAGAACTTCTGTCTGTTGCTAAGTGGCAGGAAAGTGTCGTAAACGAACAATTGCGTTTACAACAAGATGAGGATCACAATAGCCTTGCCAGAAAATTTTTAAATTAAGGTTCCTGTTACGTCGTTATATCCAGGAGCTATATTTTTTTTTAATGTTCTTATGTGTTTTGATGTTTCTCTTGGCGAAGTTGGTGTCCGCAAAGACTATTCATTATTATAAGTTATAGTTATAATTACAAAGTATAGTCAGCCAACATACAAAATTCTCCCTTCTTTCGTTGACTGGGCATCCTACCCTTATCTGTTAGAATCTCTGCGCAACCTAATTCGCTCAATTTTACTTTTGCGACGCAAAGACCCGATCGATATTTGCGCGACATTTTTCGTCGGTGCAGTCGCAAAAGAACCGCGCTCCTTTCCACCCCGCTGCATCGTGCGAGGGAGACTCTACGAGCCGATCAGCCTCGTCTCCCACCACTTAGTCGTTAAATGGTGCGCCGTCGCGAGGCATATCCCAAAAAAGGACGCAAAGGATTGCCAGAGGTTTGTCCTTCGATGTACTAACATCGAGGACCAACTCAGAGAAGAAGAAAACCAAGAAGGCAAGGCAACCATGCCTCCCAATCCAGGAGGAAGTTGATCGCCATCGGACCTAATGGGAAGAGAAGAAACCATAGTGAACATGGATGAATACAACTGGACCATCTTCTCATCAAGGAAACGCAGGAGACAAACAGGAACAGGTTCGAATAAATCTTATTCTTCTACTGTACTTAGCAGCGTCAAGACCACTGCCGATAACAATCCAAAAGCAGTCACTAAAACGAGTGCTTTGAATTCGAAAAATTCAAATTCAGCTACAGCACTGGAAAAAATACCCCCAATTAATGTAAATGTAGACGAAGCTAACCACCCCTTCACAGTTCTGCATAAACTATTTAAATATTCCACCCATTTTTAAACCATAGTGTACAGCATTGGCTGAGACGTCTATTTCGTTTGCGTGTCTTATATTGAAGACTATCGCGAAATCATCTGTAGTCTAGAGCAGCAAGGCTTTCAGTACTATCTTCACAAAAACATTGATTCGCCCCTTATCAAACGCGCCGTCAGAAGTATCCTCATCTCATGCCCGGAAGATTCAGTTCTCTCTGAACTTCAAGAGGAAGGGTTCATCATTACGTCGGTTATTCACATGAGAAACCGACAAACTAAGAAAGCCATGTCCATGCCACTGATAACGGTCCCAAATACTCCTAAAGCGAAAGAGCTTCTTAATCTGCAGTCCATTGCTTATCTCAAAATAAAAATCGAGTCTTGTGTTATGAACCGAAGGAAACCTCGCAGTGTTTTAAGTGTCAACTTCACGCTGTGTGATTTGTGGGGGTGTATATTAGAGCTCAAAGGGCGAAAAAAATCGTAAATCGCCGATCACTTGCGCTAACTGTGCTGGAAACCATCCCACTAATTACAAAGGTAGCTCTGCTTTTAAAAAAAAACTCCAGAAAACCTACCAATAATAAATAAAAACCATAATAAGGGGAAAAATTAACATAACTGAATCTATACAGTCAATCTCCGAGATTATAAATAATTTACTTGCTCTTGCTATCGAAAATGATCACTTTCAATAATAACACTCCTTTAAAAAAGACATGAATTAGCCACATACCTTTACCAGAATAACATTACCACCTGATTGCTCAGTGAAACTCTACTATGCGTATCCCTACGAGTTAATCCTTTCAAGACCCACTCGGAACTTCCGTTCCCAAAAACGCGTTCAATAATCCATAACTTTGCAAAAAATTAGTAGCAAAAGCACCCCTCACCTTACTGGATACTGTTTTTTTTCAAATTTTCATGTTATACGCGATGTGATGAGCGAAAAAAAGTAGATACTTCATGATATAAAAAAACTTTTTAGATATATCAAACCTTTTGATCCACCCCTAATTTAAATAATCACCCTTACCTCCAGAAAACCTTTCACACAATGTTTTCCACGTTTGCGTTGAATTTCCGTTATGAAATGGTTACTGAGGCATAAAATGAGTTCTGAAAAAATATATAGAGCACCTCAACCCTTGTAACCGATCTTCAAGTATGATCCCACCCCCACACACACCAATCCCCACACCTCAGATGTAAGTCTACGTTAGGTTTATGAAATTTCTACGAAATCTGGAATAGTTTCGGAGTGTTTTTTTAGTGTGTCTCTACGCCTCTCACGGTAGGAAATGTTCGTTTCACGAATTTATATCGAATGAAATTTATCGAAGCAAAAACGAATGCAAAGTCGGGGATTGTGTTTTGGCATACGTATTAGTTTCTCCAACTATGCCACTTAGCATTGTATTGGTAAATAGAAAGAGAAAATAATTTTTCTCGCTGCTATTCATATTAAATGCCACTTTTGCTCCTGGATCACCTTCAAAATTTTCATTCGGGGCATCGAAATACTTTGTATTTTCTGACTACTCCTGGTTTATTTCCATCAATTTCGGATTCTTCAGTTTCAAAAGGTGAATCAGAATTTGAATCAAACTCATTACAAAAGTTTGATTCATCATCATTATCATCATCATCATCATCATCATCATCATCATCATCATCATCATCATCATCATCATCATCATCATCATCATCATCATCGTCATCATCATCATCATCATCACCTGAACACTGTCTGTCTCCGTCATTTTCAGAATTTTTTGGATTCTCAGGTAATACGAAGTTTTTTTTGAGACGCTTATTTGAACGGAGGAAATAAACTTGTTTTCTTCTATTTATATTCATAGCTATTATTACGAAAAAGAGTCAATTATGAAATTCACTCCTCTGATACAATTAAATACTGAGCGTCGCGCTTTGCATTGACTCAGAGGCAATAGTAGACCAAAGTAGTGTTCTGCGTGAGTATATTCATGCAGAGAGAGGCGTGTTGACGAATGCATATGTCAGACAACAGTGGAGCACTGAGTGACTCCAGTGATCCTAATGGTGCATCCCCAGAGGGCGCATGCGCCGCGCTGTCTTTGTGATTGTTCTTCCTTTTGGCACTTATTTATTCTTTTCCTGTCTGAATGAGACTTTTAAAGACCGCTTAAGCAATGTCCAATCAGAAAAAAAGTTGCACAGCGCATGTGCGTCTCGAAGGTGTACTGTTGGGATCACTGACTGAATGTAAGTCTTCTTTATAGCTAAGGGTGGTTTTTTCTTCTGGGGGTACTTTTTTTCTTCTGGGGTACTTTTATAGGGTTGGAACATCTTATCACTTCATTCGAATATCTCCTAGTCATTTTCTTGATTTTTTTGTTGGTTGGATCAAATCAAAAGTCATGAGAACTTGAAAACAAACTTCCGACATATTAGGGGTGGTTTTTACCCGTAGGGGTAGTTCTGCGTGGATAAAAAATTACGGCAACTTTTTTAGTCATCTGTGACCCTGTTTGAATTCATCACAACTGCTGTTGTGAATGTACAGCATGTAAAAAAACTCGGGTCTTGAAGGGTTAATCTAGTTCGCGGCTACAAATTTCACAGAAACAACACTATTAGAGGTACCGCGATTCTAATTAAGGAAAATATTGACTACTACGAACTGATACCCGAACTCAAAGCCCTTGATGCTACTGCCATGCAAATGAAAATACATGGAAATCAGTAGGCCCTTGTCTCTTTGTACCAGACACTCTCTCGCGAATTTATAAAAAATGATAACAGAAAAATATTCAAACTTGCACCCTTGGTAATTGCTTCAAGCAACCTAAACGCCGAATACTCAGCCCGGAATAGCAGAACAACTAACAGAATTGGATAACAATTTTTTGAATTAATAAATAACAATCTATCCGTTCCAATATCAGACTCGCATACCTTTTTCCCTACAATACTTGATATAAATTTGACCTTATTGACTTTGCAATTATCAGAAATATCTTCTACAATCACGACACTCACCATTGATGAATTAGACTCAAACCATCGACCAGTTTTTCTCAGCCTTTTCACTGATTGTGAAAAAGCTCTGGTTGTACCTTGCTACAATTTTACTTAAGCAAACTGGCAAACATTCATCTTGACTTTAGAAACTCAAGTAAATGTTGAACCCAGATGAACAAAAACTATTCACATTGACGAAGCCATTACTAATGTCACCTCTTGTATAAAAACTGACATTCACGCTTGAGTCCCTCAGACTACCATTAACTGGGCTGTTATTTTTTTTTAATTGCACTTTTTCAACAAACTATGGGTGTAAATTAAAGTTCAAGGTATCAGATATCTATTCAGAATGCAAAAAAAATTATTGTGCAGCAAAAATTGTTTAAATAAACAAATAAAGTAAAAAAGGTTATAAATGCTTATTTGTGAAAGTCTTCTGCATTTATTGATATAAAACAGAGTTAAATTAAAAGTATACATCTTAAGAATTAAATAATAAAAAAATTAATCGGAAGCAAAAGAGGTATGTAGGGATAAGGATGTATGGAGATCAATTATTTATAAGAAGAAGAGTAGTAAAGAGTAGTAAACGAAAGATTTTGGATACTAATGGGCCTGCGTGAAGAGATTTTCATAGTGGATTGTTATAATTATTCCCGTTATTATAATGGCTTTGCGAAGCTCTTCACCTGGGGCGATTGCTAGAGAGATCGATCAAACGACTAGTGTTGGAGCGACGTTGTGAGATTGATCTAAAACCTATTCCTTCTCCTCCTAAACATCCTGTACTCAAATTTACCATAAAAATTCCTTAATCCCCTGTAGTGAAACGAGACCAGAACCGAACGAGTTACGCTTACCCCGAAAGTGATTTGGCTTAATGGTATAATAAATAAATAAAATAATACTGAAAAATACAAACAATTTATCCCAATGCAATCAATATATTTTTTTCACTAAACACTTTCAAATAAACTGAATAAACAATATTCATTGGAAAAATTCACTTAAAATTTTTTGTTAACTTTTCAACTCATTAAGAACACCATGGGTCATTAATGACCCTATAGACACTTTCCGTCCTTCCTGTACGAAAACCAGCGTTGAACGAAGAACGCCACTATGCCCTTCAGATTGGCCGAACTTTTCCCCTAATTATCAGCATATATGCTCCGCCCCTTCGATGTTTCCTTTTTCAGAAACTTCACTTTTAGAATCGCTCTGGGTCATTTTTGACCCAGGTGGTGCCCAGAGGATTAAAGATAACACTATATATCGTATAACTGAAGCCCACTAAATTTTATGAATCTGCATCATTATCACTCCTCTCTAGCGATGTATAATTATGATCCTTTTCTCAAAATGCTAAAAGACTTTCTCATGAAATAAATCATTCAGGTCGGGGACGGAGGGTCGGCGCAGCTCCAAAACTTCTCGAAGCCGCACTGACCTGCCATTCCTGGCGTAACTGCAACCTTCATTTTCGACCCCACTAAACTCTTTCCTCTCTCCTTTATTTTTCTGACCTAAAATAATTTCTTAGATTTGGTGGCTTTTTCCCGCCTGCTGACTTTTGGTCCACTCACATAAAACGTCACTTTAACTTCCTGTCATGTCAAATTTCTCTCAGATTGTGCAGCAATGCCCAAACGGGTAACGCACAACAACTTCTTCCAGTCCTATCATTCTTCGGGAAGATCAATCGTAGCTGCGTGACTGGCGCCCACTCGCGTGCATTGGATCTCACTAGATGCGGCGATGGTTGGAGCCCCCCTCATCCCCATCCCCTTTTCTTTCATAAAGCCAGATTCCCCCGGGCGTTGGTCCAAGCCACATCTCCCTGGCTTCTTCGATTCAACCCTTGCCGGAGCGAAAATCTCCCAAGTCCGGATCTCCCTGAATTCCTCCGAATGGCGGAACATCTCCGTCACCGTCCCCAGAACTAGACCACCCACCCGACTCGCTACTACCAATCAGCCTACAGATTGCTTAACCCTAGGTACGTGATATGCCCCCTCCCCCTGCTACATAATCTCTCACTCAATGCAATTATCCACCCGCTTAGGAAAAGACGCAAACTTCCATTCACATAGTATAAGAAATAAGCTTTCCACGTTGATGTTTAATCACTTTGCTTACTTTTATCTGATAGGAACATACTCATTCGCTACTGTTTTTATTACCTTGGTTAATTCATCGACCCTTTTGTCAATGTCATTTCTAAAATTAATGCTAAATTTTATATCTAAATTTTCCTCAATGTGCTTGCTTATTCAATGTGCTTTCCTAATTTTCGTAATTATAATATTGTTGAGAAGTTATATTTATATAGTTATCATTGATGGAAATTTTCACCGGATTATGATCAGAACTTAGTATTTGTAGGTATGAGGCTTTTGACAATCTTTGACATTTTTTAACAAGAAAACGTCCAAACCACTCGGACGTCCTATCTTTCTATAAAGAGTTAGAATTTCAAGCGCAGCATTATTGTCACTCACATTGTTAGATATATATTGGGGTTCTGCACGGGCTGACAAATGAAAGCCCAGTCCGACCCGTGGGCTTTGAAACGCTGGGTTCAGTGTGTTTTCATTAAATAAAATTCAAAAGACATTTCTCATAAATAATTTCACTTTTTTAGCAACATGACCACTTTTATTAGAAATAATTATGATTTTTAATTGATTAAGTTTACTCGTGGTAAATTTAAAGTAATTAACTTTCAGAAAATCTCATTTGAATACTGTTTATTAATATCAACATTATTCCCTTCGTACTTTCAAATTAAATATGATATGTAATAATATAATATAAAATTGAATTTAGGCAAGTAAATTTTAAATATCTTTTAAAGTAAACACTTATTCTAGAAAATTTAATTAATTTCATTCAACGAAGTGTCCAGACACACCGAAAATATTTGGTCTACGCTCACCAAATCCCGGTGAACTTAGATACGGCCTTTATTCAAATATGATAAACGGCGACAATTTGCGAAAAATTAAATTATTTGCTGGATTTTATTAATTCGTACAAATAAGTCTTTAGTTATTATAATTGATTAAAGTGAATAAATTAATTCGTGTTAATGAAATAGGTACCTGGGTTCGAACTTCGACCGCAGCATAGAGTCGATTGAAGTTTTTCCAAAGACAGAGTTTTATTTCGAAGAGAATGCATATTTAAATTAAATCTAAGTAATATTGAGGTAATACTGAAGTAAATTTGTTTTGAAGACATTGTTGAAGTTTTATTTCTTCCAAGGAACATTACTCTAATTTTCACTCAAAAACTCAATAAATTATCGCGGTTTATCAAATTTGGGTAAAATTAATTTAATTTTCCATAATAAGTGTTCAGTTTAAAAACTTTATATCAAATTTTAAAAAATTTGATTTAAATGTGCATTCTCAAAAACATTAAAAAATTGAAGGTAATTTTTTTATATTATGTCATCATGCAAATAAAGAATCGTCATATTTAATTTGAAATTATAAGAGGAATAGTATTGATAATAATAAACAGTATTCAATGAAGATTTTATTATAATTAATTACTTCGAATTTACCAGGAGTAAACTTAATCAGTTTAAAATAATAATTTTTTGAAATAAAAGTTGTTGTGGTGCTAAAAAAGTAAAATTATTTATGAAAAATTCTTTTTAATCTTATTTAAAGAAAACACAACTTGGGTCGGCTACCCGGCCTGAGAAATCTATGGACCGGATGACACTGAACCCAGCGTTCGCATCCCACGTGTCGGGTTGGTGTTTCATTTTTTGGACCGTCTAGGAATCTGGCATATACCAATTAATTGA
Organism: Melikaiella ostensackeni; assembly: GCA_032362435.1. NCBI lineage: Eukaryota > Metazoa > Arthropoda > Insecta > Hymenoptera > Cynipidae > Melikaiella > Melikaiella ostensackeni. Next base: position 1,917 of record JAUMHM010087488.1, on the reverse strand, counting down.
TTCCCTTTTGAGTTATTAGTATAGCAATTACATACAGTGCTTCTAGTATTTGAATCGCATATCACTATAACTTTGTTATTCAAACGAAATAGATTATTTAGTTCACTTTTACATATTTGTGCATTTGGCGGGATATTTGTTTCAAAACAATGTAGCTGTTACCAGCCTCTATATCTATTGTAGGTAAATTTATTATATTATGTCTAATACTATTTTTGATCAGAGCAGCCCCACTATCATGACCATTTCTATCTGCTCCACAATAAGAATGTTTTCAAGCCTGTTATATCGATGAAATGCGAAAGAGATGCTATTGTGTGCCATCTAGTACATCGAGTTCATGTACTATACTACCTATAGAAATGTCTGTATCATTTGAATTATCGTGCTGGTTTCGATTTTAGTAAATACTTCATATTTCCTTATAGCTTGGTGTATGCTCTCCTCCACAGTTGGCACATTTAAGATCAGCTACAGGGTCCTTACCACTAGCTTTGATTGCATACTTACCACCACGTTTAACGCAGTTAGATTTTTTTTGCACAGTTCTTAGATACGAGCCCAAAATCTTGGCAGTTATAGCATTCTAGAACATGATTGTCACTTCGAACTTTCTTCTAGCGAATCACATAATAGCACGACCTCCGTTCATTAACAATGTTTTTAATTAAAGTTTCTCGCTTGTAATCAACAACAAAGGTTGGTAATTTTCTTTCAGATTTCATACCATCATTATCTTTCACTTTCGTAATAGACTTTCTTTTATAGAATTTATCTAGATCTTATTTTTATTTTCGAATTCTTTGGCTTCGCTACATCCGACGTACTTCTAAGAATAAAAATGCATTGATCAAAAACAAACAGCAGTCTGGAGTCGATGAAATGGAACAAGATGTACAAAAACGAAATAAAATTAAAGCTTTTTTTTAGATCATTAAAAAAATAGTAGTGACTATGGCGCCTATAATACTACAAAGATACAATATTAATTTGTTTCTTTTGGTAGAGTTTTATATATATCTTTCCTCTTATAAATACGTTTTTTCACATCAGATGTAGCGGAGACAAGGAATTTCAAAAGAAATTCAAGGTCCATGTTTAATTTTATGACTGCAAATCCATAAATTTTAATTTTGAGCTGAAAAACGCCAGATCAGGAAAGAGTCAATAAAATTCATTGAATACGTGTAAAACTCAGTTGTAATACTTATTTAAATAGTCACACTACGAGCTAGGACTTCTATAATTCAGTGTGTACACACTCGATTCATAATCTATATATTTGAAGTTATTTATCACAATCAGATCTGAGTGATCAGATGATCGATCCGTCTCGGGTACTGCAGAAAAATTAAATGCTAGAAGTCTAGTTTCATTCTTTTTTAATAAGCACAATCTCTTAGTTTTACCAAAAACGTGAAATTATTATTTGAAACAGTTATTTTCGACAACAATTTTGAGGGTTAAATGATGGCGAGTGAATGCTGATCATGCTTGCTGATCCCAGTAGCATAGAAAACGCAAAAAAGTTCCTCGTCCAGGAAGAAACTACTTTAGATCTTGTCCAATGACACAGAGCTGTGAAAATTTGCCCATTCAATGCGACAAACATTTTCCATATATCGCGTCAAGCTTTTTTGATCATTTTTAAGAAATCTTAGCGAACGAACTTGGTATGTTAGAAACTTTTTAGATGACTTAAATTAGTTGTACTCTCCTCCTCTGATCAACGCTTCCCACGCTAGCATACATCCCTCTTAAAGTCTTAAAGCGAATGTTCGGTACTCGTACTCTTCACCTCTTCCTGATCTTCCTACGCGAGCAAGGGACTGAGTATAGGTAGGTATGGGGACGGCGACTGACACTTGCGGCCGCTAGGGTCGCTAGTGCGCGTGGAGATATACACGGCGGCATCGT
>JAUMHM010087487.1:0-10338 GCA_032362435.1 Melikaiella ostensackeni | reverse complement strand
TCAAGTATAGCGCTAGGGCTAGAGTTACGGAAAATTCCGTAACTTTAGCCCTGAACGAGCTGGAAAAGGGTTAATCTACGGAAAATTCCGTAACGGTAGACACTTCGTAAAAATAAGTGTGCCAGCATAACAATAATAATAATAGTAATAAGTTATTATATTATAGGCCCGCTGAATGTTTTTCTTCATTCCTTCACACTAAGAATTTATTTTGATTATCAAACAAAAAAATTATTTAATGAACTAATTTGTTTCATTAACTTCTTGTATTAAAAAAACACTTCAATTTATGAATTGAATCAAAATTGTAATCTACAGTCGACTTTTTTTAAGCACTTTTTGTTGATTTTGGGGTCAAGGGATATCTCCAATTTCCAATTAATGTCATTCAAACTTATAGAATAGTTATTGTCAAAATTTTTCTCCAAGAATCTGGTAATAAATCAGTATAACATGGTCAATGTTATGTTTGTGTCGGCGTATTTTGAAACTTGTTAATTTTTTTATATAAATTCGAACTTAACTCTGTCGTATATTTATGGATCACTTTCTGCTGAAAAAGCAGCATATATACACCTTATTAACCATATTTCTGCAAAGTTTTTTCAAAACTGATTTATTGGTTTTGGCTGCAGATGCATCTGCATGTTAGAAAATGGTATAATATGAGTGATAATGACTGGAAATGGAAATTTCTTAATAAAAATCACTTCATTTCAAATTTATTAAAACTGCTTTTAGAATCTGATGACGTTTTTCTAAAAACAGAGTTCGAGTTCATTTGGTAAAAGAGTGTAAGCTGTACCTTGGTCTCCATTTCAAAAATCACGCTTTTAACTCTTTTTTCCTCACCGGATGTAACTGTGAATTTCATGCGTCCTAATTAATATGTGAAATCGTAAAATGATATGTAATTGTCAGAGTTTCATAATCATTGGAATAAAATTATAGCTCGTATGTGACTTTTTGTCAAGAGATTTTATTTTGAAAATTCGATTATACCTCATTTCTTCAATTTTTAATTAATATCTTCCAAACAGAAATTTTGTGCCTTGGTGGGTTCTATATACCCACAAAGTTTGGTCAAGATACTTCATAAATTGACTGAGATATTCCACTTTTAGAGTTCAAAATCATTTATGTTACAGATAATAATTACCGATAGCGATTTTTTGTTTTTCGCATTTTGTTCTTCATGGCAGATTTTTTTTTCTCTTATGGGTATTTAGAATATTTTTCTACTTTTTTTCTAGTACTTGGCGGCGATTCGCTACCGCGAACCTTGATCAATATTTTAAAATAATTAAAAGCAATTTAAAGAAATTGAGTTTGTTTAAATAATTGTTTTTCTCGAAAACTCGGATATTTTCTAACAGACTCATAATGAGGGTTGCCTTTTAATTTACTTTATACGTTTCCCATACCTCATTTTCATTATTTAGCAAACCCTCATTTGTTTGAACAATATTTTTTCAGGAATTATGTAAATTTTCTCCCTTTTCTGCTATAAATATTATGACTAATGATTTTTTAATACATATAGCATATTATCCAGGAAGTTTTCCCTGAATCCTTCAACAGCTTGCAATAAAAATTGTTCCTGATCGAAACATGTTTCTATCTGGAAAGCTAAGAAGAATTGGTAGGAATCTTCTGAAATGAAGGATTCAATTATTTTTTTATTGAACAATTCATCAATGTTCTTTGCTTTTATTCGTTCATAATCGAAAATAGTTTCCTTGGGCTTTCGAGATAAAGTTTATACATCAAATCCTGAATTTTCTGAAATATATTCTTTAAACAGAAAAAATTTGTTAAATAATAAATCAAAGATATCAAGATATTCAATAGAAAAAAGGCAACGTAGACTGAAAATCTATAAAAAAGTGGACTTTTTCAGAATAACGCGATAAAATACTGGAATAACTAATAATCAGTTGTTGAAACAATTTTTGAATATAAAAAATTTTATTTATATTTTCAAACAGTCACTAGCTGTAATATTTATAGCAAAAAAGAGAAAAAATCCTCAGATTATCTGGAAAAATATTGTTTGAAAAAAAAAGGAAATTTGTGTAAGCAAATAAGGGTTTGTTTTGGATTTGGGGGTACTTTTCGGGGCACTGTGATTGTGTAATAGGAGTGCAAACTCATATGATTGATACACAGAATTCTTCGTTGGAAATTCCTCTACAAGTCCTGAAATTTTTCCGTGAGATTTTTCCAAACCCGCAGAAGTTATTCCAAAAAGCCCAAAAAGTAATTTTTTCCCATGTATTTTACATAGGAAATTTCGAGTGCCCAGCAGCACCTGTAAAAATAAAAATTTCGAAAAAGCAGAAATGTACCATTTTTTTCGGATTTGGGAACCAATTGGGGGGATCGTTGCCCTCTGTAAAAAAGTGATTTTGAATCATTCTATTGACCATGACTCTTCTTGTTATTTATTATCGTACTAGGTATTAACTTTGACCATCAATGATTTCAATGAAAAAAATGAGAAAAATATTTGTATTTACGTTCAAGTTTCGTGCCTGCACTGTGCACACACAAATGTAAGCCCTTAGTGGCGCGTGTGTTTTCAGTAAGCTTTACTACCCAGAAAACGAAAAATTGACCTGGTTTCAATCATAAATGGAGGTCTTGTGTATTGTGTACCTTCAAGATTAATTTATTAACAAGGTGCAGTTGAAATTTTCATCTGGAAACCTTCACTTTGAAAGTTTCAAAATGCGAAATTTATGATCAATGAAATTTTTAACTAAACTAAAATGTTAATATTCAAACAAATAGTTTAATTTTTGACCAAATCGTTGAATTTCCAAGTGAAAAAGATTAATTTTCTACAAAAGAGTTGAATTTTCATCAAAAAAGTTCATTTACAACCAAATATTTAAATTTTTGTTTGTATTATTGATGTTTCAATCAAAAAGATAAATTCTCAACGTAACATGTAATAGTTGATATTTTAACCAAAAAATGTTTAATTTAGAATGAGGAACAGTTAAATTCAACACGAAAGACTAATTTGAAAAAGCTTTCGAATCTACAACCAAAACAAATTATTTATCAACCGAACAACTGAATTTTTAACCAAAAAAGATGAAATTTTAACCAAGAAGATTAACTTTCTACTAAAAAAGACAAATTTTCAACCAAGTAGATGAATTTTCAACAAAAAAAGATCAATTTCCGATTAAAAGTATCAATTTTCATCCAAAAATGGACAACATTACAGTTCAAAAAATTAAATCTTAACAAAAAAAAAAAAAGAATTTTCAATAAAATATCTAATTTTTCAATCAAAGAGGAGAATTTTCAACTAAAATAATGAAACTTTAATAGAAAAAAATTGATTTTCAACAAAAGTGTTCAATATTCGACCAAATAGAGTCAAAGTTTTAATCGGAAAGACGATTCTTAACCAAGAAGATTCATTTTCAACCAAAAAATAATTAATTTTTAACAAAGTAGTTCAACTTTCAATCAAGTAGTGGAATTTTTTACCAAAAAAGATCAACAGACTTTTTAACAAAGTAGTTGCATTTTCAACAAAATAATTAAGTTTTCAATCGAACATTGGAACTTTTAACTGAATGAGATGAATTCTGTACCTAATAAAACCTAATAAGAAAATCCAATTATTTTTCTTTGGAAGTTATTTATTTTTACTTGAAAAGTCTACTATTATATTTTTGGTTCAAAATTGATCTTCTTTGGTTAAAAATTCTACTACTTGGTTGAATATTCAACTATTTTTTCGAAAATTTGTTGTTTTTTCTCAGTGGAAAAAATAATTGTCCTAATTTAAATATAACTAATCCATTTTTGGCTTAATAACGATCGCTTTTGGTTGAAGAATCAAGTATTAAATTTTTCATTGAAAATTCAACTACTGGTTGCAAGTTGAACTACTTTATCAAAAATTCATTTTATTGGTTTATAAGATTTAACTGTTTTGTTGAAAATTAATTTTTTCAACTGAAGAATTAACTATTCCGTTTTTGTTTGAGAACGGATCGTTTTTAGTTGAAAATTCAACTGTTAAATTTTTTTATGTCAATTAATCTTTTTTGGTTGAAAATTTAAGTATTGCGTTAGATGTTAAACTCCTTTTTTGAAAATTCTCTTTTTTTGTTGTTTGAAAATTAATTTTTGTAACTGAAAATTTGACTTTTACATTCTTGGTTAATAATTCATCGTTTTCAGATAAAAAATAAACTCTTTGGTTTAAAATTCAACAATTTTGTTCAAAATTCGTCCTTTTTTCTCGAAAGTTCAACTATTTTGTTGTTAATGCATTTGGTTGACAATTCATTCTTCTTTAAATGCATCATTGTATAGGTTGAAAATTCAACGATTTTGTCAAAAATCTTTCATTTTTTTTGTAGATTCCAACAAATTTTGGGAGTGGCAGCATAAAAATTATATTTAAAAAATTTTAGACCACCCTTATTAACACTAGTTATCACAAGTTCAAAAATGAGCATTGTTAAAAATGATTTATAAAATCGAGGAAAATGGTCTCATTTTTAATTATAACTAATTTTGGAAAAGAATCGACGGCGAGGGTTACAATTGAGCGGTTGGGTGCAATAACTGTGTGCTTGCATTTTTAGAAGACACTTCTTCTTTATTTGTTTTTTACTAAACTTCCTGTTTCACTCGCAAGTTCGAGCGCGCCTAGGGCGCGCGTCTGTCGGATCTCGCGCTTCGTGATCGATAATGTATTTATTTCGCGCTACTCACTTGGTCTGTATATTTGCCCCGTATTTGTGCATAGAACTTTCAAAATTAATCCACAAACCATTGAAAACTGCAGTTTGGTAATTGTGAATTCTTTATTGTTAAAGCTACTTCGGCTTTAACGAATACATTCTCATCAAGTGTCTCGCGTTTCGCAGCCAAATAAAGTATGTCCAAAACGCGAAATTTTTCATATTATGTTATACTCTATTATATTAAATATATGTTGTATCAATTAATGTGCCGAAATTTGAAACTCCAGTTCTCCTAATTTAGGAGAACAATTTTGGCGTGGGCCATTTTATTTTAACTTGAGTCGTTTTTCCAGAAATTAAAATTTTTTAATCTTAATGTAATTTTTCAGAATTGAGAAAAGAAGTGCACGTCGTATAAAAAAATTATCAGCAACAAATTTATAGATCTATTTCCGGTTTATAATTTTGTTATCAAACATTTTATTGTATCTTGTTTCGCTTTTAATTTTTTTATTTTATGTCTTATTTTTTATGATTAAAACGAAAACTACGCATCTTATTAAAAAATGGCCAAGAACAAATTTGTAGGTATTTTCTATTTGGATAATTTTATTTTAAAACATTTTATTGTATTTTATGTCGTTTCTCAAAAGTTTAATTTTTTTATTTTTAACGTCATTTTTCACGATTATCGCGAAATCTACGCATCCTATCAAAATTCATTCATTTTTTCGAACCTAAAATAGTTGGACCGCAAAATGAAATTTGCGATTTTTATTGGTATTATATATTATTATTATTATATTTATAGTATTTTTATTGGTATTTGAAACCAGAACAGTTGGTCAAAAATGGCTGAGAATGTGAAAAAGTGACTTCGAAAAATGCAAGAAAACTGTTATTTCACCCAACCGGTCAATTCTTGTTTATTTCTAATGCTATAGGGCTCACTTTATTCCTGCAAGCATTGACTACAAATCTCTTTGGTACGTTTTTATTTTCATACATTTATTTTTGAATTATACAGTTATCTCGATTATCTCGATTTTGAAATTGGCGAAAATGGTGGGTTGCCATCCAAAAAAGAAAAAAAAATGTTGAAATCGGTTAATATCTTCTGTTCGTTCCTTGGATTTAATATTTCAAATTTTTTAATTTAAAAAAAAACCTTTTGGCTCAAAAATTATAGCGAACTTGTTAAATTTTCAGTTTTTGAAGTGAACGGTGATATAAAAATAGATATTAAAAAGAAACTTTGTTCAATTTTGAATTTGTCGAAAATGTAGAAAAAATACACATTTTTTTAATTGAGTTGAATGCATTCTTTTTGGAAAAAGTTTAATACATCGAACCTGAAATTTCTTTAACTTTAATCGAAGAATCATGGATCAAATCCATTTCGAATCAGGCAGCTTCTACATCTTAAGTCACGGAATCTCTCAGTGACAAAATATGTTATTTTTTGCAGGAAATTAGGAGGCACGTGTTCTTGTAATTTAAAAAAAAGTCCACGAAGTTACATGTATTTTAATTTTGACGTCTATTTTTTAAAGAATACAAATTTTGTCTTTGAAATTCTATAGTTTTTTATTATATTTTCTTTTTCTTCTTTTCGAATTCTGATTTCGGATTTTCTTTTCGGATCCTGGTGTGTTTTACCGTCCTCTTTCGAAATCGGTCGAGAAACTTGAAAAAGTTTTAAATCAACAAAATCGCGGCTATTTGTTAGAATATATAAAAAACCGATTTTCACAAAAAATACTTATATTTTTTGTAAATTTTTTGCTGAGTTTGACCTTCTATAAAGAAGACATCCTGTGAGTCTTATGCGGGCTAAACTATTTTTTGTGGTAAAGAGATTTTTGTTTCATACAATCGAATTTTCGCACTTTCTCAATTTTAAACTTTTTTTTTTCGAATTTCCGGACGGGTTTCCAAAGAGGACGGCATAACTCACCAGGATCCGAGAAAACTTGAAATTTTTGAATTAGATCCATAACTTTAGAATTTCAAAGACAAAATTTGTATTTTTTTCAAATAAAGAATCATCAAAAAATTCGGAACGGCGAGATATTTCGTTTTTTTTTCTTAAATCGGAAAAATACGTGTTATCTAATTTCCTCTTAAAAACGACACATTATATCGCTGAGAGATTCTGCGACTTGAAGTGTAGAACCTGCCTGATTTGCAATGGATTTGATCCCGGCTATTATTTTACTTTCATAAAAATAAATTTTTTTCATACTGTTTGAAATGAAAAAATATTGAAAAAGGTTGAAGTTAAGCTTTGGGAACGCTTTAAACACCACAAACAATTTTTGTCCATGCAAGAAAAATATTAGCATGTTTCTTTGATTCAAGCTGAAGAAATTTTGGTTAATTAGGTTTAATTAGTCAGACAAACACGATTACTGAGACATAAAAATGATCATGAGTAAAAAAGTTGCACATATTTTCTAAACTTCTTCAAAAGGTAAATTAATTTGTTTCATTTTTTTGTATTTGTCATCAAATGATTAATCAGTATTCTTGGAAGCGTCTCATGCCCTATTCAATTTTTTTATATTTCTTGGCGTGTCAACATTTTTTCAAATTTTTAATGTTAAATATTTTTAATTCATAATAGAAGAACCTTATTTTTAAAAAAATTAACGAAATCTATTGATAAAATCAGCGAACTCATAACACTGTACAACAAAATAAGACTTGAATTTTGAAAAATTATAGACCCAAATAGTAATTAGATGTTTTTTTCTTGTGGTCTTATGTCTTGAGCTTCATAGGTTTTTGAAATAAACAATGTTTATTTTCGAAAAATTTATTTTCGATTCAAAAGATGAAAAAAAAATTTAACTTAGAAAATAACTATCATAATAGAAATATCCTCAAAATGATCCATATTGTAAAAAATGAGAATACTGTGAACTTCAGATCTGACACTGAAAACCTTAGTAACATATATTTTGATGTAATAAAATCATTCCATCACATTCGGTAATTTTACCATTATTCTTTTCTTTCAGTCCTAACCTCCTATCTTGGAGCATGGCCAGACCATGTGGTCCTGCTTTAATTTTTGTTGTTTTTTAACTTGATAATTTCATTTTTACTAATAAGACACAGATTTCTATCAAAAATAACATTTTCTTTAAAAAACAAATTATACAAAAAAGCTTAAGTTAATATTATAATGTGGAAAATTAGCAAAAATATGTAAACTATAATAAAAAATTATAACAACTATAAAAAAATCTCTTATTAATAAAAAAGCCTGTAAGTACTTTACTGAATTTCTAGTTTCATCACAGTTCTCTCATTTTCATATATCTGATATTATTATCTATTGTTTGTATCTTTAGAAACTCCGAAACTTCAAAATGGATCCGAACATAACCAAAAAAACTACTACTCAGTCCTCAAAAAGAATACTAAAAAAAAACTTTAACCTTCGTTACATAAATGTTAGTGTGGTAAGTGCGAATTGTTATAATTTATATATATGATGAAAATTATAAGCTCTATGTCACAAATGTGTACTATTCTCTTGTATTCGTTACAGTTCTGAAGAGGCTATAATATTATAGCGAAATGCATTAACATTTTTTCGAAAATAAACATTGTTTATTTCAAAAACCTATAAAGCTCGAGACCTAAGGCCACAGGAAAAAAAACATCTAATAAGATTTAAATGTCCATGAAATGGGAAGTATCATTTCCGAAAAAAATTTCGTGCTGAAGTCGAATCCGATCTTCATTTTTTGCCAACACGTCAAGTTTTTGAGTCATTTCTTTCGAAAAATCACATATTGTTTTATAAATGGACGTAAAAAGTCTTTCTGACAACAAATTATACATGCACTTTACTTTTGCGATACCTCCTACGGTTATCCAGAAAATCGCATAAAACGGAGAAAAAACGTTAAAAAAATAGATTTAAAAAAAAATTATACCGAGCTAAATATTAACTCTTTCTTATTCCAATAGGGGTCATTCTCTTCGTTTTTGAACGTTGAAAAAATCTAAAATCCGTTTATATAGTTCCACCACTGACTGTTCACGAGATATGTGACATAGAAACTATCCCTTTCTTTTCCGTAAAGAATTGGACTGAAGTCGGGGCCAAATGTCTTCCAAATCCAAAAATATGTTCACTTTTTTCCTAAAAAATTTTTTTCAAGAGTTAGGAGACAAAACGTCCCCAAAAGCAGGGGTTTTCGGCCTCCTTCTTCAAGGGTCCAGTTTGACCTGTTCCCAGAAGAAGGGCGACCTTTGAAAAAATCTGAAAAAATTCAGATATTCTCCGAACATTCCTGAATGCAATGCATTTTTCAAAATGCTGAAATATGCAATACTTCACTTTTTACGGTGATTTATTCACAAAAACTTTATCTTGAGAACGAATGAAGATAGGACGTCGTTTAATGGCTTAAAATGTGCAGTTTTGTCATGCGAGTGCAGTGCAATAATTAAATTTATGATAAATTAATTCTTATGCAAGAGATATCATTTTGAATATTTCTGACTTTAATCAGTGTGGGCGTGTGACCAGCACAGCGGGACAAATGGCAGCAAAAAAAAGTACCCTTTCTATAACAAAAGTAATTCCAGACGCAAGCGAAATGCCCGGTACAGATGTGACTGAACGAAGCAGGACCGCCTCAACGTCTTCAAGATACATTTACCGAGCGGGTTTTATAAAAATCGAAACCCAATTGCGAATACTAACCCAATTAAGAATATTTTCGATAAAAAAAAAAATTTTAATAAATAAATTTCCCCATTAATCTGCAGAAAATTTTCTTATTCTCTTTAAAATGTTTTCGAATGTTTCATTTCTTACAATTTTATCTTTTAAAATGCATTAGTCAAAATAAAAAGTCATTTCAATTTCCGTAGAAATGTTAGGAAATTTTTTTTATTCTCTTCAAAGCTATCAAAATTCTCAAAAAGCATGCAAATTTTATTTCGAAATCTAAAAAAATATATAATTTGCTTAGAAGGTTTTAAAATATTTCCAAACTGTAAATAATTTTTCAATTTTCTTCAGAACTCCTAAATATCTTATAGAATGATTCGAATTGTTCCTAAAGTTTTTTAAGAAATCCTCCAAAATAAAAAAAAGTGCCTTTAAATTTGCTAGATTCTTTTTCGACAAATGTTTAATTTTTTTCATTCTAATCTTAAACTGCTTGAAATGTCTAAATTTTCAAGTGAAGGCTATCTTTATGTTCAAATAAATAGTAAATCATTTTTCACCAATAAATAAATTGATAATTGTTAAAACAAAAATATTTCCAACACCCATCGAAAGTGCTGTCATTGCCATTTTTTTTTGCAATTTCTATTGGGAACACTTAGTCTATGCTGCAAATAAATGGGTATTCCAGCTTAATTAATGAATAAATAATTCTTGAAACAGATATATGTTATACTTAATTATTAAAAGTTTGGTAACATTTTTAAACATTCTGAAACATTTGGAGCCATTAAACGGCGTCCTATTTTCATTCGTTCTCAAGATGAAGTTTTTGTAAATAAACCACCGTAAAAAGTAAACTATTGCATATTTCAGCATTTTGAAGAATGCATTGCATTCAGGAATGTTCGGAGAATATCT
>JAUMHM010087485.1:0-10339 GCA_032362435.1 Melikaiella ostensackeni | reverse complement strand
CGGGTTGAAAAAGTTGGAGCATCGCTGGGCCAAGTGTATTGAGTTAAAAGGAGATTATGTGGAAAAATAAATTGCCATTTTTCCAAAATTTTCGTTTTTCTTTTGTAGACTAAGTATTTATTGAGTGACCCTCGTATAACACCAGTTCAACTTTAGATTCGAAAAATAAACAAAAGGTACTTGAGTGCTTAAAAAATGTATTCAAATATTTATTTTGAATAAATGCGATATTCAACTTCTTTATTGAGATTCTGTTTCCTTATATGATAACTAATCTTTTATGTATTAAAACCTTCTTTATTACGCGTATAATAAAAATATCAGCAGGTTAAACTGAGTAGTCTGGGAGCCACTTAAGAGAGATGGTATGACCTAAAAGGTCCACGAAATTTTTGTAATGGACATTGTGCAGATTGATCTCCTGAATCCGACGGTATGAGGTGCTTTCGCGAATTCATTGTCGTTCTCTAGATATTGCTAATTAAACATTTATTTACTAATCATGCTCCATCTCCTTAAATTATCGACATCTTAACAAAACTGTTTTTTAAACTATTAGGTGTTATTGAAATAACCCATAGAGGGACAAAAAAATTTTCAAACTTTTATTAATATCCCAAATCATTTATGCAAGAAATAAAAAATTATTATATAAGAAAAAAATCTCTTAAGATGAACTTGAATTGTAGACATAAACCGATTTTTCACTATTTTTTTCATTTTCTCGTAAAAATATAACGAAGCTAATATAGCCTATTGAAATTCGATTTAATAATATTTTAGAAAATCTTCATTTCTCTCAACTGGGTTTAACCTTCAAACAACGGGAATATCGCTAGGCTGAATGACCCAGAGTTCTCCAGAGTACAAATGAACCGCGCCTACTCAAGAATGTGTGCACGCTAACTCATGAATTCACGTGATTCTCTGAGAGTAAGCACGATTTTCTAAGAGTTGGAAAAAATTCCTTTGATCTGTCGGATTGTCAGGGTTTTCTCTTGATTTCGAAGTATGAGTTCCGTGCTAGCAATGATTTCACTCAGTGCCCCTCTTAATCGAGGCGGACCCCCGCGGTGTACTCGTGGGTCCATTATGGATAATAAAAACGCAAAAAGAGACACCAACAATGGAGGCTCGCGGGGTCTTCATCTAATCCACCGCAAAGAACGACAAATCAACCGGGCCCCCCCCCCCCAAGAGCGGTGAAAAAGAATTATGACAACAACCAAGTTTCTTTGGTTGTCGAGAAGATGACCAAGCTCTCTGTTAAAGAGAAAAACCATACTGATTCTCAGAAGCGGAAAGTCCAGGAAGCACGGCTCTCAATCAGCAGCCAAGGCTCCTCACAAGGGGTCCCAGATAACGCAAAACTTTCTGGAGCTACTCCTCTTTCTCGTCCTGCAGGTAAGAGGAGGAAAGACTCCAAGAACACTTCCCCTAACAGGGTGACGAAACGACCTAAGGCTTTGGAAACACAGATTCTTACTTTTTCACAGATGGCTAACAACACCCTTGTGAGAATTGTCGTCCCGCCGGGTTATCCTGATGTCTGCTTAATTGATATTTCCCTAAGGAGCTCTACAAGCTGAGAAAGGCAATCTGAGAAGGGATTAACGCATTACCCCGTGAGGGGTACGCCCCCAGGTTTGACGACATATTCCTCAGGTCGGGGGCTATCGTGGTGTGGGCTGCCGACATCTGGTCGAGGGAATAGCTGCTGGAGCGGATGTTTAGGCTTAAAGTGGGTCTAAGATTGATGATCCAGCGGACAGAGTGCCTTCAAAGGTTCCACAGAGTGACCATACTGATTTCCGGGACCCCAAAGAATACCTGTATGACGGTCGTTCTGGGGCGCCTAAGATTTTGAAACCCCGCTCTAAAAGCAGAGTATCACAGGATATACTCCAATAGTCAGGGAATTAGACAGGCGGAGACGCACTAGATTCCGGCTGTAAGTCTCCTGAAAATTCAATTAGGGCCCTCGCGGTTCTAGATTGCAGACCCTATCTAGGGGCGAATAGCGTCTTCTCCCGGTCAACGAATTAGACACGTAATGGCTGAGGCGGAAATCTCAATGATGCAGATAAATTTGAACCAAGGCCTAATCCAAGAAACATGGTGATTCTGCGGAGGACCCTTCTCTTGGAGTGGTCGAGGCTCTTAATTAGCATTGCCAAAAGAATCAGATCCCTGTGCTGATGGCCTGTGACGCACTTTCATTATATAGTGCGGTGGAGCATAAGCATTGACAATAGTGAAAAAGATTTACGTGAATACCTAGCGGGGACTGAGCTAGAGACACTGAATAGAGATAATACTCCCACATTCCAGAACAAAAACAGGAGTGAGGTTCTCGATTTGAATCTATGCTCCGAAGAACTGAGAAGCAAGACAGTGGGTTGAAAAGTCTCAGACCAAAAGTCTCTCTGGGGCCACAAACATATGTTGTTCCAGTTGACCCTAAAAAAATCGGTAATTTCGATGAATATAAATCCCAGGAATACACTTTGAGACTTATACAATAGAATTGAGAACAATAGAATTTTCAGACAGGTAGACTGGAGGAGTTCCTGCAATAAAGCTAAAGGTATTCAGGAGATAGAGAGAGAAGCTTCATAAGATCTGGGCTGAAGAGCCGGAGGCTCGCCTCGAGCTCATAAGGCTCGATGATAGTGAGTTTGCCGAAGATGAAGGAGAAACCCTAAATCACTTGATTAAAGTCAACTTCCCGGGTTTCAAGCAAACCTAAACCGACCAGGAGGCGGAATGCTGGGGCCAGGAGAGAGAGAAGGCCGAGTGGAATTTAGTCGCTAGGGTCGTTTAGGTAAGGTCCGTCTGTCCCTTCAAATCATCGGGGGCGGATAGCGTCTAACTAATGCTCCCACAAAACGGCATGGAAAGCGTCGTCTTCCTACTAATAAAAGTATTCAAGGCAGGTATCGCTCTTAAATACATGTCAAGCTGTTCAAGAGATATATATTAGGGATGAGGTGTTCTTAGCCTCTCTGCTGCTCTGTAGAAACTGCGCTTCGTGCTGTTGTAACGAAATTGAAGCAGCATCTTGAACAGTGCGTGGCAGGAGGGGGACGGGTACACTGTGTGCGCCTTCTTGGATATAGAAGGTGCCTTCAGCAACACCCCACCAGAAGTCATCTTCCGGGAGGCCTTAAGGTGCGGCGTGACAGGCCAGCTATTAAGCTGGAGAGAAAGCATGCTGTGCCGAAGGCGTCTCTAAACCAGGCCCAGATGCTCCTGCATTCCGTGATAAGAAGCTGATTATCTCAGATTCGGTTAAATATCTAGGATTGAAAAGTAAACTGAACTGTGCGAAGCATCTGGAGACGTAATGCAGCAGGTTCGTCGCGGCATTTTGGATGTGCAGAAGAGCTTTTGGGCTAACATGTGGTCTAGGGCCTAAAATAATCATCCGACTCTACTCCGATGTCCGTAAGCCAAGGCTTTTTATATGCAGCTGCGGTCCTGTGGCTACGAGTAAAACTCGAAACGATGCAGGATAGACTGCGAAGATTACAAACGCTAGCGTTCAGTCGTCATCCCAAACAAAAATGCGTGGAAGGCGAATTTTAGCCTGCTCCTTTAAGGGGAAATCTGGTACACAGATGGCTCCAAAGGAAAAGGGCGGTCAGGAGCAGGAATCCACGATAGCGTAGGAAGGAGAGAGGTGGGACGATATGCATCCGTCTCTCAGGCGGAGGTCTTAGCCGTTTTTCGCTGCGCTGAGACGCTTATGGAGGAAGACGTAGCTGACAGGCAGATTACAATTTGCTCAGACAACCAAACGATAACGAAAAAGCAGACCATCTGGCAAAGAGCGGTGCAGTAAACGAATGCATAGGGTCGGAACCAGTACTAGGACTAGCGTCTTGCTGCATCGGAATGGCCATCAAAAACTGGATCCGGACGAAGCACTGGGAGTACTGAGAACAAATCTAGGGTTTCCGACAGGCAATTGCCATCCTAGGCTATACGTACAGGATGAACAGAGTCAGGGAAACACTAAGGTTAACCAAGGAAGGTCTAAGGGTAGTGATTCAGATGCTCAGAGTGCACAATCACTTGAACTATCATAAGCACAAATTGGGACTAAATCCCACCACCGAGGGGGCGAAATGTGGCAGGGATGATGAGACATCCCCGCATGTCCATTGCCAGTTTCTGGCACTAGCCAAGCTCAGGCAATGAACCCTTGGGGCTTATTTCATGGATCCGGAGGAAATTACAATGCAAATAGTGGTCGAGATCTTGTGCTTCATCAAGAGGTCTGTAATCGGAAACTAGGAGCGAACTGTTAAGGGTGTGGCACAATGTGCTTTCTAATCTGAGCGCCGGAGGGTGCTCCTATCGGGGCTTCCCGCAGGAGTATAACCTCAGTTAAACTAAATTAATATTTCTGCATTTAACTAATGGAATAGTACGAAAATCACAATTTCATTTTACTGAAATCATTGAATTTATTGACTAATTTTTTATTAGTAATTTCGATGACTAATCAATCATTGAACTTTTCTCTTCGATTTTTTCGATATAAGATTGTGGACATTAAGTGACGTCTCATCGTGTAACAGGTGCTATTTTGTTTTATTGAATTTTTTGATGAAATAGGTTAAGTGTGTAACAAATTCTAATTTTTCCATTTTGTAGCAATAATTATAAAAACGATATGGGGAAGGAGGTAACGTGATTTATTTACAAGTTTCGCAATATTTCATTATTATATTTTTTCAGTCAACTTGAAAATGTTACTCAATCGCGTTCTCTTATTAAATTTTTCCATTTCTCACGTTTTAATGTATAAGCACAGGATACAGGCCTAAATAAATTCATATCCTATGCCAAAATGTATAAGATTTTATTCTGCGCTGACTCTAATCATAAATTATCTGCTTTTCCCAAAATAAAATAATAATTGCGAGACATCAACCACAACTGGATAAATCATTATGTGATGCTCAATAAAAGATATGTCACTAAGCCCTACAAATAAGCTGATAACGATGTGTGCTCGGGAAGCGGAGAAACGCAAATATGTCAGAATAGTATTAGTATATATACTCGAAACATCGGAATATCCATTAGCTACGTGGTTCTGAAAATTTTCTGTTAATGAGTTCTTTCTGCATTTTGAAAAAAATGAGGATCCTTTATACTATGGTTTTCACCTGGGTCGTTATCCTTAATTCTATTGGTAAGTATTACAGAATAAATTAAAATCATCTTTAAGGATGTTTTAAGTGTACAGTCTGGCTGAAAACTACTCAATTAATTCATAACTTTCTTCAGTAATTAAGATTTGGAGAGATTGTGATTAATCTTTTAGGAAATACAATGAGCTATTGTCCAACAAAAAATAGCATCGGGGAAAAAAAGAGAATTAAAATTAAATGAAAATTACGAATTTCGTCTAAAGAGGATGGGATCAGAAAAATATGCGAATAAGAACTATATTTGAATAATTAATAATGGGCTCTACTTTTTTTGTATTATTGAAGCTCAGGATTGTCAAAAATTCGTTACAATAATCCATGGGCCTTTTCTACAAATTTTATAAATAATTTGAAGATTGAGTAACTTTGATCTAGACTAATGACTATACACCTAAAACATCTTTCAACACAGTCATTTTTTAATGATCCAGCCAACCAATATGGTAAGGGAACGTTCACTAGTTACGTAAGGGTTTTCTTTTGGGGGGGGGGGGGGGCAAGGCATTTCTCACGTAAGTTTCCTCCTTCTATTTTAATAAAATATGCTAATTCAAACCAGATTGGCACATTAAAGTTACTTTTTGTACTATTATTCATATTATATCATTATTTGTTTCATTTTTTCCTAATTTCATATTACATACGTCAAATAAATACAGAATCTAGGAGTTAACCATTCTAAAAATCTAGTGTACGTACAGTACACCTTTCATCAGATTTCGTGGAATTCCTAGAAATATATGCAATCCTTTGATATACCGTGAATACTTTTGAAAATTTCGTAAATCGATTAAAATTCTTCAAATCATTTGAAATATATCGAAATATTACATGATCTCTTGAAATCTTTAAAACCCCTTCGAAATTGATTGAAATCTTCAAGATCCGTGGGAAGCTTTCTGAATCTCTTAAAATCGCTGAAAATCCTTTGAAATCTTGGCAAAATTTTTTTAATTTCCGTGAAATATTTTAAAATTTTAGGAAATTCCTTAAAATCCCTTCAGATCTCCGGAATCCAATTAAATCCCCTGATGCCCTTTAAAATTCGTGACGACACTCCGTTATCTCTTGAAATACTCTAAAATCCTTTGAAATTTTATGACTTCTTTTGAAATATTTTGAAATCTTTCAAAATCCCTTGAAATCCGTCAAAATCCTTTGTAATCATAGAAAATCATTCAGAATTCTTTAAAATCCCTAAAAATATTTTGAAATCCATTAAAATCTTTTTTAAGCTATTAAAATTCCTCAAAATCTCTTAAATTCCTTAATGATCGCCGCAAATTCTTCGAAGTTCCGTTAAATCATTCGAAATCTAACGGAATCCTCAAAAATCCGTAAATATACTCTGGAATCTTTTGAAATCATTTAAAATCCTTTGAAATCCCATAGAATCGTCAAAACTGTTTGAAATAACTTGAAATCCTTAAAAACCCTAAAAATCCTTTGAAATCTTCGAAATCCTCTTAAAATCTAGTGAAATCTTTAAACTTTCTTCAAATTCCTGCAAATCTTTGAAATCCTATTGAAGTATCCTGACATCCTTAAAATGTCTTTGTTTTCCGCGGAAATCGTTTGTAATTCCTTGAAATCACTAAAAATGTTTTTAAATCCATTAGAATCTTTTGAAAGACATTAAAATTCCCCGAAATTCTCTAAAATTCTTTATAATATTTGGAAATCATTTGAAATTCCGTTAATTTTTTTTAAATCTTACGAAATCCTCTAGAATTAATTAATATATATTATTTGTTTTCACATACCATGGTCGACCATGACTTTTTCTCATTTTCTTTAAAACAAATTTCACCTAAATTGAGGTGTAATATTATATGTTTTATGAATATGTTAATGTAATACTTTTTCAAATTGAGATTGATTTTTAGCCAAATTCACTGTAAAAACTAGACATCTCTTTTTTACGGTATAAGTTTTTGCGTATCCTGTTCTTGAATAGGGTAACTTCATTCTGCTATTCTTAATGTAAAACAAATGATGCTGGGATCCATCCAGTGCTCTCATTTTGGTACCACTCTAGGCTGTTTTGTTCTGAGTCTCATTTTAATACCTTAAATTAGCCCTGAAATAATTCCTTCCTTTTACAGTGTTGATTAAAATTATAAAAAGTTAATAAATAATTATTCTATTCATTTATTTATTTGGCAAGGTGCACTACTGAGATGTACAGTAAAATACTCGTAATTAAATAATCATTTTCAAAATTCCTGAAACAGCGGCGGCGGCGGCGTGGCGAGATCTGTTCATAATATAGAGAGATATTGAGTGAAAATATAAAAACCTTATTTAAGAAGGGGAGAAAGGGTCATAAATATCTTACGAGTCCTTACAATAGGAGGGAGGGGGTCTAAAATTTTAAAAATCATCCTTACGTAATTAATGGACCTTCCCTGAGTATCAGGAATCAAAAATTTAACCGTTTCTATTTGTTCCAACAGAATTAAGTTCACAGACTGACCAACCTAATGGCGAACCTCTTCCTCTTGATCATCTTCTTACTTCTCAAGCCCAAGGCTCACATTTTCCTACTTATCATGACGAACCTTCTACGAGTAGTGCTCGCCAGCTACCTTATGGAGCAAGAGTAGAACCGAATTTCAGATTTCCCCACGGCTTTGTAACGAAAAACGAACAAGGTATTGAGTACCTATTATCAACAAGGGACACATATCGTGTAATTGTAGATGCCAAGAATTTCGCTGTTGGAGTATTGAATAGCTATAATGAGCTTTCTGGAATATATTATATGTTTGATAACGTTCGGGTTAAAGTAGACGAGCATGTCGAGCCTCCACAAGTCCGTGCAAGTAAAAGAATGAAGTCGAGAGAAATTCTTGAATTTCCGGTATTTGCGAAATACCAAGTGCCTAAAATGATATCTACAACCCCTGTCGTGCATCACTTGAAAAGGCTTGGGTGGTAGTTACTCTCGTAAAGTCGAATGAGAAGTGGAGAGTGGAGGTGAAAAACTCACATCTGCGATTTGAGCATTTTCGAGGAAAATTCCTAAAATTTCTCTTCTCTACACAGGCCTGATTTACTGTATTTCTAGCCGCAGAAAAAATATTAGAACCCTTCCGTTTTGTACGTATGTTTAGAAATTTAAATCTAGCAACGTTGCGTTCTTTGATTCTTGTAAGTGGTATCTTTACATGAGTGGTGAAAACACAACCAAAAAGCATTAAATAAAAATCAGTCCAAAAGGAGGTTAGATTTTCTTTATATAACCTTTTTCCAGAGACCTGATTCCTCGCAATCGCTTGTATTTTTATAATGTTACGAAATATGTGACAGTATCTAATTAATACTTTACTCTTTATCGTTTTAAAGATGTCATTTTTTAGGCACGTGTTTTGATATTATTTTACCTTGAGAAGCTCAGAGAATTTAATGTTTACAAAGTACATAGATTAAAATCTCACTTTGATAAATATTCTTCAAATAAGACTATTAATCAATTGAAATTCATTCAAGGCCATACGTTTGATAAAGTCGTTTTTTTCAACAATATTCATTAAGATTAATGTCGATTTAAAGGACTAAAATAATATTTTTAGAAAATGTTCAATCTTTTCTAGCATCATTTGTTATTTATCTAGAAAATGGTTCATCAAATGAAGAAAAGTAATCTATGAAACAATAGCCATGAAACGGGGCTGAGCAAGACAAAAAACGGGAAAATCGGGACCCCATCTTGAATTTCACAAATTATATTGCTTTTCTTGGTTGAAAAACGGGTGGAGACTCTGTAGGGTAAAGTGGGTCACACAAAATCTTGGCATTTTATGATGAATTCTTTAGACATTTTTTTCATTCGAGAACCTTAAATTAATAATTTATTCTTAATACTGGTCTTTAATGTATTGACGCGGATGTAAATTTTATTTTTTGAACACAAAAATGTCACGTGTTAGAAAATCTTTGCGACCTGTATCCTATGTAATACGCATGTTATGCCTTTTCTTAATAAATTAAAATGAGAATATTACCATTTGAGATAGTTTGAAATAATAGTTCTGAATACTGGTATTGAATACTAAACAATATTTTTACTTGAGATACAGTAACGAAGAAATGCAATTAACGTGATTGGTGCAACGCGGAAAAAAGAATCCTTAATTTTTGTAGAACTTGAGGTCGTAAAAAATCTACAAACTTAAGTTATAATAATGTCCTGACTATTCATCCACAGTGTAGCTTTCCGATGTCATTGTAAGAACAAATAAATAATTAAGCAAACTTGCGGCAATCATATTCATTTTGTAACACCCAGTGATAGCGAACATAAGTCTTTTTTATCATCAGTTGGTTTCGACACATTCCCACCGCACGTATTGTGCACTCGACATACATGTGAAAATATTCTTATCAATCATGAAAATTAATGTTTATCTTTTAAGCAATGAGCCTCGAAATTTCTAGTTAAAATTCTTTCGTGATGAACAGTAAAAAAATAAAATCCGTATCTTCATCGAAATAAATTAATAAGTAATCTGATTAAATCACATTGTAATTTTATTACAGTAAAGTTCAATGAAATATAATTACTTAAATTATTAGTATACGACAGATTTACAAGATTTCAAAAGATTTTACAGGATTTTGAAATTATTCGAAATTAGACCTTCACTAAGCAAAGTGTTTGACAAGGGGGTGAGGATATTTTTGAGAATCAAGACAGAGTTGTGTGGAAGGGGAGGTTAGGTTGTTTTGAGGTTTGTAACGGGAAGGGGGGACTGAGTTGGTCGTAGCATGGCGGGGTAGATAGCAGGGCAGGGTAGATAGCAGGGCGAGGTAGTTAGCAGGGCGGGGTAGATAGGGAGAAAAGCAAGGCAGGTAGACCCGACGATAGAGACAGAAAACGATGGAAGGCGGGAGCGTTTGAAACCGAAAGGGGAGAATAAAGAAAGGAAGGAAAAGGGAAAATATAGGAAAACGGTAGAAGGAGAGCGATTGAGAGCGAGCAGCGTGGGATCGATTGAGGTATTTATCAAAAGGAAGAGAGGGGAGAGGGGAAGTAGTGAGGACAAGGAAGATATAGGGTCAAGCTTGAAAAATCCAAAAATGTTCAGATCGCCGCCAGAAAAACATAGTTA
>JAUMHM010087484.1:0-10339 GCA_032362435.1 Melikaiella ostensackeni | reverse complement strand
ATGAAGGGAATTGACTGACACTTTGACAGTAGGCTACTAAAAGAATGTACTGCACGATGGTAAAACTCTTTCGTAATGGCAGCCTGTAAATTTTATTGTATAAGAATTAATGTTAGTTTTAATATTAACGTAGAACATAGCATTTCAAATTTTTGCCCGGACTCGAGCCCACCGCCACCTGCGAGTGGAGAATAGTCAGCAACGATCGACAGTTGCTTGTAGGCAGTCGCCGGAAGTAGTAGCATCCGCCCGTGTCCTCTCCGAATAACCGCAAGTTTTGGAATTTTGTCTTTTTCTCGCTGCCATCCCGTGATTAGTGACAGGCGTCATCTCACCACTGCATCATCTCACCCTTCTCCCGTCCTTCTTTTTTTCCTTTTTCTTTGTTGCCCATTCACTTAGTCTGTCGCTTATTTCCTCCTCTTCCCTGGATCTTGAAGGTCAGCCTTCAGCCAGCCCCGCATTCTCAAAATTCGAGGGCCGGCTTTATGCCAGCCCCGTACTCCCTGAGTTTGCTGGCCGGCCATCTGCAAGCCCCATACTCAGCCTGAGCGCCACGAATCCGTCGTCGGGATCCGCTCCTATATCTTTTTTCCCCACATTTGAGTCTTGAAGGCCGGCCTGCGCCAGCCCTGTCCTCAAACCTCTCCCTCATTTCACTTCGCCTATATTTAAGTCAGCGACCTTACTGTTTCTTATGCCTAGAGGAGGAAGGCGACGCCCCCGTCTCAGCTCAGCCACCCACTTTCGTGGGAAAGACTTGCTGCCGAGGCCCTACAGGCCACCCCCATACCCGAACCCGAGCTACCAGCGCTTCCTCCACCCTTCAAGTGGGCGCCGCTCGAAGTTGTACGGGGGCCTTCGGGTACCCTCGACTTCTCAAGGGTGTACGACCCCATCACACCTCACCGTCTGGAGGGGTTCCTTCCGACCACCCCTGGAAAGGGGATACCCAACCTCGTCTACTGACCGCTGTTGCGGAGCCCTGCAATTCTGGTATATAGACGGCTTTCAGTCCTGGCAGCGGCTCATCCGGCAGCAGGACGCCAGCCGGATCTTCCTGATCCCACTGAGAAGCCAGAAAAACCAGGCCCTATCAATACCCCGTCTCGACGCTTTTCTCCAAAACAGGAATCAGGCCCAAAAAACTACACCCCGCCCTACCCCCTTCACCCGGGGTAGTGGCTAGACTCCGCGCCTCGCGACTCCATTCCGAAGATTCCCTTCTGAGCCCTCCGCTCACACACACCTGACTACACGCCTCAACCTATATCTCTTTATCTCTTACCCCCTCCCTCACGTGAACGATAGGCCACCCCATTGTGGCACGTAACATATTTGGCGGCTCACACATGCGTCTCAAAGAAATACCTTTCTTCTGATTCCAACTGATGATGATGACCCAACCAAAGATCAGCATCCCACCCTTCCGCATACACGGAGACCACAAACAATCGACCGCTAACCCCTATCTCTGTGAGGGGAAGAAGCCGGTCGGTTCTACAGATCACCCGACAGGCTCCATGTATTCTGTTTCAAGAAGAGAACCACACACAATGGAGCGGCTTCAGGTCCCAGCAGCTGGCTCGACCCAGTCTTTATACGAACGGTTCCAAGGGTCTCGGCTCCATCCTTGAACCCCTTATCCAGAGAAAGAAATCAACCCTCTCCTCTCCTTCCACGAAGCTCGCACGAACAACCCTGAGCAGTTCCTCACACAATTTGAATGCTATTTCACTGAGGCGTTTATCGAACCAACACTGTGGTCACGTATGGCAACGAAATCCCTCACCGAAAAAGCGAATACCACGAAGTGTACCGCAACTTGCTTCTTCCCTGGGTAAAATTTAGGAACACGTTGATGCAGCACTTTACCGGAGTTTTAGCATTATATGAACTCCACGTAAAACTCTATGCAACTAAGCAAGAGGATAAGGAAGCCACCGGGGTCTTCCTACAATAAAGTACCTCCTCGCGCTTTAACTTCTTTTGCAAACTCCCAAATATCAGATAGTAAGCCTGATACTTGAGTCTCTATAAACTTCGTTCAAAAAGATTCTTCGCGTGGCAACCATTAACTCCTTCAAAAATCTAGTTGAACGCGAAGTTCAGTCCTAAACCACCACTCAGGACGCTTCCGCGTCATCACCTCGCCCTTCTTCTCAATGTCATTGTTGCCCAGGGCGGCCCTTTCATAGGGATTACCCTATGATGAAAGCACGACAAACTCAAGCCGTTCCAGGAAACTGACGCACCCCAGTCTTAAGCTCCTTTCACTCTGATCCCAGCAGCCTGCCCCGAGTCCGCGTACGCTTAGAAACTCGAGAGTTCACTGCTACGATCGACACTCTAGACTCTAAAAATTTTATACGCATTTCAATTTTGAACGAGGCTGAAACAGGATCAATGCAGACCAACCCGCATTACGCGCTATTAGCGGCCGTCGGAGCAACCATTGTCCTCACAGTTACAGTTAACCTGTCCCTTATTCTCTTGAAAACCTTACTCCGAGGCTTTTCGATTTAGCCCCGAGTTACGTGCAGAGATGATTTTCGACCAGCCATGGTTAGGCCAGCACCGCGTAATACATAACCACGGAGCGGATTGTATCTTCCTCGGTTCCCAGGGGCGCCAACGTGTTCTCTTAAGCCTTCTTTCCTACGCATACAAGGACATCTCCACTATCGACAAAATAAAGATCGACCACAATTTACCCACGGCTTTCTCGAGAAAATTTCTGGATTTTTTTTGCGTCCATACTCCCCTTTTTCACCATAGGGTCGTGTTAAAACGAACGCTTGCTAACGTGCAGCATGAAATTCGTTTCAAAAATCCACAGCCCTTCAGAGAAGCACCACGTCTTTATTCCGACGAGAAAAAACATTAAATAGACGCGGAAGTACGCGAAATTCTCAGAGACGAAGTAATTGAGCACGCCACATCACCCTCCAGCTTTGCCGTAATCATCGCCAGCAGAAAACACGGAGAGCACATTTTTGCATCGATTACTGTCGCTTGAGAGATGAGACCGTCGACGCGCCTCAATGTCTGCCTCGTATTCACAATACTCTCAAAGATCTTGGGAGCGCAAAAATTTTCTCATCCCTCGATTTAAAAAGTGGTTATTGGCAGATTCCTATGGCTCCCGAATTCTGACAATACACGGCATTCTCAACGCCTAAGAGTGGCCAGTACCGATTTCGGGTGATGCCCTTTGGACAAAAAAACGCAGCTAGTACTTTTCAAAACCTGATGCGTCAGGTCTTTACCGTGCAATGGGGAAAGTTCGCAATCGCATACCTCGACGACATCATCATCTACTCTACCAATTGGGAAGAGCAACTAACCCACATTGCCGTAGTTCTCGAGCGTTTGTCGACTTATGGTTTCACGGTTGCCTCAATGAAATTTAATTTTGGCAAAACTGCGCTTTCCTATTTGGGACACGTCATCGGTACAGCTGGCAATACCGCCCAAGCAACACACATTGAGGCAATCCATGTCATTTTCTTCGACTGAATCCAGATATCGCTGCAATAAGCAGGAATGCTTTGCTATAATTTGGGCCATTAGCGGTACCGACCCTATCTGGAAGATGCGCCATATTCTCCGAACGGACAGCGAGACACTTACTTGGCTTGACGTCCAAAAGGATACTCGAGACAAGCTCCATTGCTGGGGCATCCTTTTACGCGAGTTCAATTTATAAAATAGAACATCTACCTGGCAGAAACAACGAACTGCCAGACGCCCTTTCCTGCTAGACAAACCCTTACAAGATGTCCTCTGGCGAACCAGATTTGCAGCGAATGTTGCCATCCACTCGTGCAGCCAACACAAAGGCTATTGCACCCGCCCCCGCGCTTGATGCCATCAACGCTATAGCACCACCGTCGTTATTCAAGGAGATAATCGATGCACAGCAAGAAGACCCCGTGATTATCCGTGATGCTATCCGTTGACGTGAGCTGCAGAATTCTCAACCCCACGCGCCCGAAAACGAGACCTTCCTTCACCAAAATCGGCTAACCAAGAATAGTTATTAGCGATAAGACTCGACCGATGGTAAATGGATATTGGGATAAGTGGCTGCCGACAGGTACCATTTCAAGATAAAAAGTAGAGTTAGTTGTGAACAATCAACGAGTATTAGGATAAGCCGCCCCGGGAGGTTGAAACGTTTCACTTGTGTAAACAGAAGAAGGGTAAGCAAGCTTCATTCGGTAAGGGGTGGAGTTTGTTGTGGGCCACCGTCCTGATAGGGAACCCCTGAGAAAGCGACATTGTCGAACGTGAGCCGTCACTCAAGTTTTCTTTTGAAAGTTGAGAAATGGCCTACGTGACAAATTGTCGCTTCCAATGTGTTTACGAAAACGAGCTTGCTCAACAGCATGCTGTCGGCACGTAATCGTCACCTGGCCGGAGTCACTATCTCTTTTTCACTCACTCGCGCATTTCTCTGTCCCTCTCTTCGCTTTTTTTCTACCCTGTAATTCACAACTTTTGCAAGCCGAGGATTTCGACCGGCGGAAACGTTTTACAAAATAATTTCGGAAAACGTTTCACTTTAAAAAAAAAGGAGAGAAAAATACGAAACAAAAGATAATAATAAATTGAAAGACAAACAAAAAAACAATAAAGGCCGGCCCATGTGGAAGAGTCGCGCTTACGGTAAATATTAATAAAAGATGGAGAAATATCTTTGTTACTCCCTATTAAATGAACCGGGATAGGTTCCCTTTTATCCCCCCCCGTAAAGGAATGAATAAGTACTGTTTTTTTATTTCATAGGATAACTATTCTTTCATTTCTATCTTTTCTTTTTCTTCCTAAGCATACGGATTTTTTTTTGATAGCCATAATTAAAATGGATATTGTTCGAATTTTATTTCATATTAATTCATATTAGTTTTAATATTGACTTAGAAAATAGCATTTCAAATTTTCGCCCTGACTCGAGCACTCGACGCACGGAGGACGGTGGGTGGGAGCGTGGTGGCTTTCCCACCACGTCTCTCTTCCTCTCAGCTCCCGAGAGCCAACCAATGAGAAGGCCGCAAGGCCCACTCTCTTTCCTGTCAATGGCGCTCGAGCCCATCGCCGCCTGCGAGCGGAGAGTAATCAGCAACACAAGCGTCTACACCCCGACTACAACTTTGCGCTCGGGTGCGATCGACAAGTTTCGTGCCCTGTCTGTGATTGTTTGACCGGCTTGATTTTCGTGCAAGTGGAATCCCTTGATTGTTTTCGTTTTCATGCGATTAGAATTATATTTATGTATCCATTAACATCGATCGTTTCAAGTGCAGAGAGTGCAAACGTACTTTCACTCGTAACAGTGATTTAAGACGTCATGCTCGAAAATTCCACTTACAAAAACTGAATGAGATAGCGGAGGTTAACTCATATCCCTTCAACTGTGAACATTGCACAAAGAAGTTCAGCCACAGAAGAAGCCTAAGAATGCACTTAAAAGATCATACCGAAAGTAAGTAAAGAAATTCTTTTAAATATAAACTGTCAAAAATAAAAATGAATATATATGTAAAAAGTGACATCGCGTCGCTGTTAAGAAACATAACCTTCAAGGAATTGATAGTTTTCAAGTTTTTATAACTCTAAGCAGTACATTTTTAAAAAATAGAATTTGTAGTTTGGTACAGGTGCCCGGTAAGAAGGTTTGCAAAAGAAGGTTTTAAAAATTTTTGATCCCTAAGAATGCCTTTTCAGTCCTCCGTTTTCAATCCTCAATAGCCAGTGAAAATATTAAGATTCCAATCCATTTCAAAGCCGATCGGAGCTACCAAACGTAACCTCGAATAAATTAAAAACACAATTTGCGTTTCACGCATTAGAATGCGCTCCAAGAGCATGAAATTTTTTTTTTCAAAGCAGCTATCTGTGTGAAAATTAATCCTGACAGTATAAGATGACCAATACTGTGTTTTAAAAACTTTTTTCCTCATTATTATTCGAAAACCGTAAATAAAAGTAGCGAAATGTGCTAAATTAAATGGATTAAAATTTTTCTATTTCACGGTTGCTTTGTGGTATCCAAAAGCATTCAGAAAAATATTGTCGCCACTGGGTATAGAAGATGCTTCAATTTAAGAAGAAACCTTTAATGTTATAGAGATTCGAACGCAAGGATAAAAAGCGGATCCAAAAGAATTCATTATTTTTCACGTTACTATTGGATGCAGGTAATTTTCCGAAGCCTTTTAATGCAAGCCTTCTTATCGGGTGTGTTACAAGACATTTCGGGTATTTTTTATTTATAATTTCTAAACGAAGTCGTCTAAAATTTTGAAACTTTTCTAAAATGTGCTTTGATACAAGTACTTTATCGAGATACATTTTTAGCACTTGGCACTTGAAGTGACAAGCTTTTTGGCAATTACTTATTATGTATAAATGATATATTTTCGTAATTATCAGTATCAATGTGTTGCGTGAACTACATTTTTTGATTTGCTAAACCATTAATTTAAAAATGTCATTCTTTTGGCAAGGAAATGATCCACTAATTCTGTAAGATTAAAAAATTACATTTAGAAATTTTCATATAATTTCCCCGTGTTTTTTAGGTGATACACCAACTAATGTACAAAACTTAGAAAAAGTTGGCAAGAAATGACCAATGTGTGACTTCACGGGTAAATTGAAATGCGAGATTTAATGTCACTACAAAACGGAACTCGACATTAATCTTGAGACAGAAGATTTGAAATTGAAACCTTAAAGAAGACTATCAAGCACACGAAAGCCTACATCGAAGAAAAATAGACATTTTGAAAAACTAAGCCAAGATGAGCAAAATTCTCTTGCTGTAAATTTATTACAAAAAGATGCATCAAATTAGATACTTACGTAATTTATTAAATACTCACGTAATTAATTTTTTTAAATAATAAATTACATTGTAACACAAAGTGGCCAATTAGTTCCTTTTTTAGTGAATGTTCTTACAGCCAAAAACTTTTAGGCTCCATAATTAGAAACAAAAAAAGTACTTTTGAGTTACATCGGAGGTAGTAGCATCCGCTCTGCCCTTTCTGAATAAACGCAAGTCTTGGAAGTTTGCCTTTTTCTCGCTGCCATACCGTGACTGGTGACAGACGTCACCTCATCGCTCCATCATTTCAGCCTTCTTCCGTCCTTCTTTTTTTCCGTTTCCTTTGTTGTCCATTCATCTAGTCAGTCGCTTATTTTCTCTTCTTCCCTGAATCTTGGAGGTCAGCCTTTAGCCAGCCCCGCGCCCACTTCGAGCCTCCAGACCCCTCTGTCGGAATCCGCTCCACAAATTTCTTTTTTCCTTCCTCGTCACCTTCCTCGAAGTCTTGAAAGTTGGCTATCTGCTAGCTAGCCCCGTGCTCCTTCAGTTTCGTGACAGGCTTGCTGCCAGCCCCGTACTCCCTGAGTTTGAGGCCGGCCTTTTGCCAGCCCCGCACTCCCTGAGTTTGGTGGCCAGCCTTCTGCCAGCCCCGTTCTCCTTGAGTAGGGTGGCCGGCCATCTTCCAGCCCCGTACTCAGCCTGAGCACCTCGACTCCTCCGTCGGGATCCCCTCCTGGATCATTTTTTTTTTTTCATTTGAGTCTTGGGGGCCAGCCTGCACCAGCCCCGTTCTCATACCTCCCCCCCCCCCCCTTTGACTGCGCTTTTTTCCAATTAGTGTTCTTATTTCTTCTTATACCCAGAGGAGAAAGACGAAGCTCCCCTCCCAATTCAGGCACCCGCCTCCGTCGGCAAAGGCGTACCGCCGAGTCCCTACAGGCCTCCTTCTCACCCGAACCGAGCTACCAGCGCCTCCTCCACCCTTCGAGTAAGCGCTGCTCTAGGTCGTACGGGGGACTCCGGTTACCTCAGACCCGCGAACCCGTAAACGTGTCGGGAAGGTTTCTACTCCCCACACTCTGCCGCTTCCGCAATTCTTCCGCAAACCTTCCGGTCACCTTCCTTCCCGCCCACGTCGACCGGCTGGAGGAAAGCAATCCGACCTCAGGCGCATCCATTGGGATACTTAACCTCGTCCACCGACCGCCGTTGCGGGAAGGTGGTGCCAGTTAGGACCCTAACCAACCACACCTGTCCACACTCCGGCACCGCTCGTAAACAGACTAAAAGACATCTTTAAGACCTAAAACGTTTTTGGGACATCAATTGGACTGACATTGACGTCTTAGGGATGTCTTTGTGACGTCCTCGGAATGACGATGTCTTTTTGCCCAGTGGGAAGTATATATATATATATATATATATATAAATATTTAAAAAGTTTAAAAATCAGACTTTTCGAATAATACTTATTTTGATATCTATTGAGGGCTTATTTTTTGGTGAAAATGGCAGCAAACATTACTAAAAATTTTGAAGAAAGTATGTTATCGCCAATGTTACAATTCCTTAAGGACGTCCTGAGGACATTTTAAAGACATGAAAAGATGCAAAGGACGTCTTAAAGACATAGGGGTACATTCTAAGGAAGTCTTTAAGATGGCTTCCCACTGGGCAAAAAGACGTTGTCATCCTGAGGACGTCGTAAAGACATCCCTAAGGTGTCCATGTCAGTCCAATTGATGTCACAAAAACGTCTCAGGTTTTAAAGACGTCTTTTGGACATGCAATTTTCGATTTTCAAGTTTTTTTGTTTATTTACAAGACCGAATGATTGGGGATTCCAATTGCATTGTATAATTGTGATTCGGATGACTCAATTATTTCCTCTTGGAATAAACGTGGACTCCGGAGAAGAAAAGTGTGCAAATAATAGAAGAATGTCGCTGTGAATTCTCACTGTTGAACATTTACTAAAACTATTTATTTTGATATTTCAGAAGTTGACAAAAATTTCGAAAGTTCAATAATTTTGAAATTACTTACTTATCTTGACAAGAATGATAAAAATGATATAATTTATTATGATATTATATCAAATGACAGAGTTGTACTTATACAGTAAGGTCCATAAAAGTTTCAAAATCGATTTTTTTTTCTGAAAAATTTGACGAAAAATTGATCCAAGTTTCTGTTTGTTGTTTGTCATTTTTTTGTTGTTGGTATTTTTGGTTCAACGCAATTTTCGATTTTAATTGTCATACTGTCATTAGGATTTGAAAAACAACATTTTTTTCAGAAAAATTTGCCAAAAAATTGATCAAAATTTGTTTTTTATTGATAAATGTTTTTCACTGTTTGGCGTTTCAGGTCAAAGGTTCCTTTGAATAATGAAACACAGTTTTCAATTTAGTTGCCATATTTTAGCACATCTTTCAAAATCAATTTTTTAAATGAAAATTTTGAAAAAATTTCATCCAAATTTTTGTTTGACGTTGATAATTAATTTTTCATTGTTTGGTATTTTAAGTCAAAGATCCCTCTGAATAATGAAATAAAATTATTTATTTTAATTGCTATATTTTCGTGGGGATTTCAAAATCAGGCTTTTTTCTGAAAAATTCGCAAAAAAATGATCCAAACTTCTGTTTTTTGCTGATAAATGTTTTTTATTGTTTGGTGGGATTAAAAGTTCAAATTAAGGGTCCCTTTAAATTATCAAACACAATTTTCAATTTCAATTTTGAATTTTCAATTTGGAACAAGTTTTCATTAAATTTTACAGAAAAAAAGTTGATTTTGAAATTCCCAGTCGGCAAAAAGATATTGCCATCCTAAGGACGTCCTGAAGACTTCCTCAGGACGTCCATGTCAGTCCAATCGATGTCTTAAAGACGCCTCATGTTCAAAAGACGTCTTTAAGACCTGTGACGTCTTTGGGATATCAATTGGACTGACATGAACTTCTAAGGGATGTCTTTACGATGTCCTCAGGATGACGATGTCTTTTTGCCCAGTGGGTCCCCACTTAAATATGGCAGTTGAAATTAAAAATTGTGTTTGATAATTTATAGGGACCATCAACCAAAAATACCAAGCAATAAAAAAAATTTAGGGGCCATCCATAAATTACGAAAGAAAATAAAAGAATAAATGTCATATTGACATCTTTCTCAGATTCGCGTTGACGTTTATTATCTCTCACATATTTATACTTTTGTTTCTTACGTAATTTATGGATAATTCTTTATCAACAAAAAACAGAGATTTGGATCAATTTTTTGTCAAGTTTTTCAGAAAAAAAATTGATTTCGAAACTTTCACGAAAATACACGGAGAAACCAAACACCAATGCTTGGTGTTTGCTGGAGAAAAAATCGCGAAACACCACTGAACGCTGCGTACGGACGAATCATTGGTGTTCACACAGTGGCCAATGATACCCTACGCAACAATAATCAAAACATGACTGAGTGGTGCGTGCGCGTCACTGGCCATAGTCTA
>JAUMHM010087483.1:0-10339 GCA_032362435.1 Melikaiella ostensackeni | reverse complement strand
TATATTACAGGAATTGGAATTATGACTATTAGAAGGCTTCAACAGAATGAAAAATTATGAAAACATCTGAACATTATTAATAATAATTTTTTAAATTTTATTTATATATAATATAATACTCATCTAAAATAATGTGAATAATTATATATTATTGGTGTAACATATTTAAAATACATTCTTCTCAACGTATATCAGACATTTCATGGTCAAATTGTCGAGAAAATTGCCGTAACTCTAAGGAAATAGCGAAGAAGTCGATTTTTTTCGATATTTTGAAATTTCAAGGTCACTTAGGTAGGGTAAAAAACATTTGAATCAGTTTTTCTATGTAGGTACAATTCTGCATGCTTCGAGCTATCTTTTCTGAAAATTTCGATGCCGAAAATTAATTTTATTGCCAAATAAAGAGCAATATATCGCATCTAAATAGTTTCTTGTAATTCAAAGTCAATAAATTTTATTTTAATGCCAAAATTTCTTATATATTATTGTTACGACATACTGCAAATACACTCGCATTAACGTATATCACATATTATTTGGCCAAATGGTCAGGGAATTTATTGGAACTCTAAGATAATAGCAAAAAAGTCGCCTTTTTTCGATTTTTAAAAATTTTTAAGTCACTTAAGGAGGAGAAAAAATATTTTAATGGAATTATCGCTATATAGGTATAAATCGACTTGCTTTGAACTCTTTTTGTTGTCTTTTGGTTTTCAAATTTGAAGAAGTGTGTCGTTTTTTCGTGATTTTTAGCTATATCAACGATGCCGAGACTGAAGGAATTTTTAAAAATGAAACTTTATGGGAGTGTTTTTGACACCCGAAAGAAAGTTTTCATTGCTATTAGAAGATCGCGCAAACAACTTTTTTTCCGATACGCCCTACTGCTTACCTTGACATTATGAAACTTGGCCGGATTAAGTCTATAACCAAAATAATTTTGAATAATTCCTGGGTGAAGTAGGCATGGTATAATACTATAATATTTGAAGCATAGAAAAAATGCCAAAGTCTGAGCTTATAAGAAGTATTACGCTAAGAAGGTATAAAATGTAGTACATACATGCAAAAGTGCAATGAAGATGTACAAGGAGCAATAAAATTCTTTTCTATTCTAATCCCGCCATGTTTAATAACCTCTAGCATACCTTTTTAAAATATATTTTTAAAATGACTCTAGGGTACTTTATGAAAAAAGTTTTTAAATATATTTCATGATGATTTTTTTTCCGAATTATTGGGCGAACTTTTATTTCACACATTTATGTAGTTGTACTTGGCAGATGTTTTTGCACCGCAGACGTTTCTGTTGGGATATAATAGTATTGTAATAGCTCCAATTCCAATAAATTCATTCTTCTATAAATTTTGTATCCTAATACATAAATATTGATGATGTTATTCAATTATTTATCTGAAGTCCTAAAGATCAGCCCTAACTTAAAAATCCTCTGTATCATCCTTTGACTTTGAACAGCATAATTCGAATTTTATGATAAATAACAAAATGAACTATTATCCCTTCCACAATTATATTTCAATGGAAATTAGTCATTTTGTTTTATTTACATTGAATTTTTGAATTTTCATTAAGTTAAGATATAATTCTCTGATGATTTCCTCAAAGTTTATTTGATCCATTCACAAAATAAAAGAGTTTATATCAAATTCTTGAAAATACATTCAAGAGTTTATTTCAATAGTTTCACAATAATATTTTAAATAATGCTGACTAGCCTGCATATGAAAACGCAGTAAATGAAGCAATAAACTTGTTATTGATAATTCTTTCTTGTGGAAAAACATTTCGTAATACTTTTAGATACGCGTTTTTATCTGCTTTCTTTAAACCTGTAAACACAGGGCATAAACCATTGAAATATAATGTGAAATCATCGAATCCGACGTTATCACAGGAAAACCTCAATCTTTTTTTAAAAACAAAATTGAATGGAAACGATTAAAATCACAATTTGGTTATGAGTTGAATCTTCTCACCCCTCAAATATACTGAATACACTTTTGTAGAATAATTTTCGGATTTTACTGGTTATTTTTTAATGTAAAGATATCTAAATATATGAGATGAGTTTTTTGCAGTTTCCTTCTCCCTTTGCCAAATGTCCAAGTAAGGCTCTGGGAAATGGGATAGGATAATTTTCTACCCAGTACTGTTTCCTACCTTTTTAAAAATACGGGCATGAAATATCCGGAAATGCAATTTTCGAGATTAAAATTTGAAAACCTGACAAAAACGCAGTTTTTCGACAGTATCATTTAAGATTACTTCCATGACCGTATTCTTAATGTGTGCATCAAAATACATTGATATACAAGGTTTCAAAAACATTAAAAATTTATGGATTTGTTTTTGAAAAATTCCCAATCTCTACCAAAGTCGTGAGTTTGATAAAATCATGCATCTTCTGATATAACTTAGTATAGAATAAGACTACATACTTCAACAAAATGTATGCGCACTAAAAAATGTTTCCAAATCTCGCCTGGCGTTATTAGAAAGTTTTATTAATCTTTTTATTATTTCAACATTATAAATATAGGGTTTTGATATGCTTGGTTTCAAGAACATAGAAAATAGATGAAGTAAAAGTAGTTTTAAAATGAGTATGAAACTGAAAGCAAAATATAAGATTCTTACACAAATTTACAATTTTCATAACAATTCCTTGTGATAATATCCATTTTTGGATATGTCATGAAAGTTTCCAATGACTTTGAATTTAATTTTTTAGCTTAAGGTTCGAATTCCTTTGAGGGTCCTAATGGTCGGAGAAATATAGAGAAAGATCTATCGGATATCACTTTTCATTGTTTTTTTTTTCAAAGAAGTGATAAATTTCAAAATTTACAGTTCCCTGTTATGGGATTTCTGGGTCTCCTATAAGGGTTAGAGAGATGTTTTATGGCTCATGTTAGAGTTTAGCAGGTTCTGACGCTAGGTAGAATAAGAGGGAAGTTTCATCGAAAATAAACTTTCATTTAACTTATTTTTAAAAAGTAAAACATTGAAATATTTATAATTTTCGGTTATAGACATTCTGACTAAGATGTAAGGTTTACAGGCTTGTTTGTGACTCATTTGAAAGATTATGTATTTCTAAAGCTTGAAAACATACATATAAAACTATACCGAAGTTCAATTTGTTTCTCTTTTTTTCAGTAGTTATCTCCTTCTTAAATAACATTTTCGCTAGTTATTCTCCATGTAATATATAAAATTAAAATATATAAATAAAGAGAAATCGAAACCAAGTGACAATTTGAGATGACGTAACGCAGATATCTAATACTTTATTACTCAATTGCTTCGGAATTCGATCCTCAAGCTGAAAAACTAGTGATCGGCATTTTGCCGATATCCGAATACCCGGGACCCTGCGCGGGTACCTTCTACGTCGGGTGATACTCGGGTACCCGAGTAATGAAAAAATTCGGGATCCCGAGTACCCGGGTATCCGTGAGTGTTTTCGACACAAGGAAGTTACCAGTATAAACAAAATTAATAAGTTTTAAAAAATGACGCCCAATTTTTACTCGTGGCATTTGATTATTTTTTTGATTACAGGGCATCACGCATTGCGAACTGGGTACCCGGGTCTGGAGTATCCGAGTACCTGTTTGAAGTTCCTATCACTATAAAAAAATTAAATTCAAAGCCATTTGAACATTTTATGACCAATTCAAAATTGGATATTGTCACAAGAAGGTAGTCGTACGGACAAGTCCGTATTGCTATGAAAATTTTAGGATTTATGAAACTGTTGTATTTTGACTACTGTTTTGTTGCATGTTTTACACTTTTTATACGTTTTAAACAAAATACGATTTCCGAAAGAAAAAAAAGAAAATTGCCAAAAAAATGTTTTAAAAATAGGAGCGCCATAAAATATTTTTATAATAAAAAAATTTTCCGAAAAGAAACAAATCCCTGTGCTTCCTAGTTTCCACATTGTTTTCCATATAAAACTACTTTCTTTAGAATAACAAGAAAGTCAAGAAAAAGTATTTACAAATTTTGTACAGTGAAAATATTGAAGACAATAAATTTGTAAAATATGTACCTGTACATATGCATATGTAATACATAAACTTATGCATGTGAAACTTCTACTTTTAAAGTGTCGATTACATGACCTAGACAATTTATAACAACAGATAAAAACCCACTTGTTATTGACATCCGTAGATATTTGCCTGTTTTCACGAAATAATTTGAGATGTGTTACTAACTTTAGCTTACAATATCATAGTAAATTTTTTCTACCATAGCAAAACATGCTGCAATGTAAATATATGTTCTTATAGAAAAGTGATTAGACGAATACCTTTCTGATTTGTAGTCATACTGTATATTAAGGTGGGCCGCAAAAACAATTGAAAAACATAAACAGCCTAGCACTTAAAAGTTTCATTTTAGATTCCTTAAACCTGAGTAAAATTTGAAATAGATCGATCAATATCCTCAGGTTCCGCGGAGCAAATTTAAGTTAAAAAATATTCGTAATTCTTGGAGTTTTGCAAAAACTGATAATAGTGACTTTTTTCGTAATCCGCATAAGATGTCCGATTTTTTAAAATCTTGTAAAGTTTCAATATTTTCAGTTTTTATAGGACAAAATCTAATTTTTATAAACCTCAGAAAATTTAAATAATTTTCAAAAGCTCTGCAAACTATCTTAAAACTTTTTTGATCCTGTAGAATTTTTTTCGCTCTCAAACTTTACGTCAAACCAAAATTGAAAAGACTTCAGCAAATAATTCAGGGTCTGGCCATTTTAATGGCTAGAATCTTCTCATTTTTTTCTGCTTAGATAAATTTGGAGTCAGATAACATTTCTACATGATAAAAAAAAATTTAAGTTAGTTTAAAAAGCTTTTCAAAATTATTTTACTTATTTGACGTTTACAAAACTGAGATTTTGTCCAATAGAGATAAAAAATATTGAAATCTTACAAGATTTTGGAAAATTTAGCATTTTAAGTATCATAAGAAAAAATTTTTTTTTGCAAAACTCTGAGAATTACGACTTTTTTAAACTTATTTTTGCCCCGCGGAATCTTAGGATATTGATCGACCTTTTTCAAAATTTACACAGGCTATAAGGGACTAAAAATTAAACTTTTCAGTGCTAGGCTGTTTTTTGTTTGAAATTTTACTTTTTTCGGAAAAAATAATTAAGCTATTTCGATTTTCTGAAATGACAAAAAATAAAAAAAATTTCATAATGGCCACCTTTTTTTCGCTGAAATTTCCAGTTTTTTTTTACTTTTTTCGGAAAAACTAATTAAGCTATTTCTATTTTCTAAAATGACAAAGAATGAAGAAATCTTCATAATGGCCACCTTTTTTTGGCTGAAATTTCCAGTTATCTGCAGTAACAATATCTGTTAAAACTAAAGTCAGTATATTCCAAACATTTCAAAACTGAGACGTATTTTTCCTTCGAAATACAAGCACACCTTGATTTTTAAAATTCATCGCAAGCAGACTGTTTTGTATTTTTCGTTATCGTTAA
Source organism: Melikaiella ostensackeni (assembly GCA_032362435.1). Taxonomy (NCBI): domain Eukaryota; kingdom Metazoa; phylum Arthropoda; class Insecta; order Hymenoptera; family Cynipidae; genus Melikaiella; species Melikaiella ostensackeni. Next base: position 4,799 of record JAUMHM010087483.1, on the reverse strand, counting down.
TTGGTAAATAAAATATAATCTTTGAACATAAGGTACTAAAAAAATAAGCATTATTTTCTACAGTCGTGATGCATTTCTGACTTGTAAGATTTCCTTCTATTTTATAACATTTTGTATTATTTAACTGATTCTCGATAAACTTCTATACTTCAATCATCAAAATTTTACCCAAGGCTTTGGTTCTGTATCAACCATTATTGTTTTATATGTACCTACTTATCGCTACTACGTTTTTATGAACTGAGAGGTTTACGAGGTTACTTTTTTCTAAAATGTCAAAAAGGTCCCATGATAATGATAATTCTTTGCAATTGCGTTTCACCGCTCAAAAGTAACAAGATTATAAACAACTTATTTTTCAGCAAAATTGACATATTTGCAGGCTTATACGTAGAAAACTGTTATTAAAAACATTCGAAATTCATACATAGTTTATATCGAGTTACCGAAGTTAGCACTCTTCGAAGAAAAAGGAATTACTTCGATTGAATTGAAACTTTTTTCATAAAATCTTACTAAAATGTGCTTACTCTTGAAGGTTATTTAACAGACGAAAATGGCAAATTTTCAATAGTATTTTAGGAACAAAAGTTTTTATTTAATCGAAATAATTTTTTTTCTTTGTTGAGTGCTAGCCCGAAATAGACTATTCAAAATTTTAAACTCTTCTGAACAATATATTTCGAAGTATAAGTTTGCGAATATGTAAATTTTGTTAAGAAATAAATATAATGCTGTAGCTTCAAAAAGCTTTTCACGAAAAATATTATAAAGAAAAAAAAAGTTGTATATACACGAAGAAAAAAAAAGTCTGCTAATCTTACAGAACAGTGACATCATATATTTTTTTGTAATGTTTACAGAAAACTCAGTGAGATTTGCAGAATTTTCTTCATGATTTACTGGAAAGTTCTTTAAAATTTACAAAGAATGCCCGTTAATCTGTAAGCCACCTAGAGATTGTGTAAAGATTGCAGGAAATTTCGTAAGCTTTACACGAAAAGTTATGCTGTCACTATTTTAATGTAAGACCTCCTTAAAATTAACAGATTTTTTTTTCAAAATGACTAATAAGCGGAAACCAATTTTGGAAAAGGAAAACGCGTATTTGACATTCTCATCAGAGAAGGTATTAGATTTGTATAAAATTTAACCCCTCCCCCCATTTTTGTCAAATATCCACGTTTTGAGGCCTTATGTACCCGAAAAAAAGGTTCTTACGAATTTGTCTGTCTGTATGTATGTGTGTATGCTTGTATGTATGTATGTATGTATGTAAGTATGTATGTATGTGCGTATGTATGTATGTATGTATGTATGTATGTGAGCACGGGAAGCTTTTGAAAGAATTATTCTATTGGATTAGCCTTTGGTACACTCCTTAAGTGTAGAAAACTGTAGGTCAAGTTCGTTAGCCAGCCATTTTGGATAAGAATTGAAAAAGTTAGAGAATTTTCAACATTTTTGATACAATTTTTTTCAATATGTAAAAATTATATGAACGGATGTTCGTAGTACTTAAAAAGTCGAACAATTTATCCTCATATCTTTTTTCGATAAGAATAAAATGATCAGAGTTGTAGTATTTAAAAAATTCAAACAAACAAATGAAGCTGACAATTTTAAGCCAAATAATGCACAATATGAAAAAAATTCAGTAAGAAAAAAAAGTTGCTTTTAGGAAGCCCTGAAAGATTGTCGTAACAACTTTTTGAATTTCCTTTAAAAATCGAAAATTCAAATTTTGAGCCAAATAACGCGAGATACGGAGAAAAGTTGATATAAAATTGTTGCTTTTAGAAAGACCTGTAAACTTTCTACCCAGCAATATTTGTTAGGAGGCATAGTTTGTTTTTTAAGTATAGAAAATGGCACTGGAATATTTTAATTTTAACTTTTGAGCCAAACGACGCTAGATAAGAATAATTAAATAGCCGCAAACTATTAATTTATTGAAGAAAATATATTAATTAATTCGCAATCTTTTGAAAAAACCTAAGATCATTGAAAATGCTTTCTAATTCTTTGAAATACTTAGAAATCACTTGAAATGATTTTCAGTTGATATGTAACACTAGTTTACACGAAATATGTACCAGGAGAAAAAAGGGGGTTTTAGACTAATTGTGAGTCGCTGAAAAAGAAAATAACATTCATTTATTCCTCCAGAGAAGCGTTTTCCAGATATTTGCAAAAAACGTGTTTTTTGGCTCTTTTTTCAGCTACTGGAATAAATCTTGATGACGGTTGATCCAATTAACATAAACTGTCTTTCATTCGAAAGGTACGATCTTCCACTTTCCGACTACATACAGCCTTTGTCAATTGAATTAAAATTTTTTGGGTTACAGGCGATGAAAATAACAACATAGCTCATTTTGCCTTTTGAGAAATACTCTAGGACTTTATGGAATTCAAGTTGCAGTTAATTTTGCATTTATTGATATTATCATCCAGCTAATGATAACAGAAGTTCTTTATATGAACAGGGAGCTCTTCTTTCAATTCACATAATTGTATAAATCAATAAATTCGATCATTTATTGTTGGAGAAATCATAACTTCAAACTACTTTGTGTTTTTTTATTATTATAAATTGAATCGATTGAATATTGCAGGCTACAGATCAACTGAATTGATCAAAATTCGAATTTTGGACTGGAAAGTGCAATAACTCTATGAATAATTAATGAATCAAAGTTTCCTGAAAAATGGCCCTGGAGCTTCATTTAGTCAATTTATCCTATAATTTTTAGATGAATCGGTTGAATATTGTAGGCTACAGGTCAACTGAAATGCTAAAAATGATATCTTTTTCATGTTTTCTGAATCTGTTGTGTCCAGTTTCTAAAAAATGAACAATGTTTATGCACAGAAGTTATTTTTAAGCAAGTTTTTATTGACTTGAAACGGTTTCATGCGAATCGATGCGTAAATAGTTCTCGATAAGATATTCGCGGTTTTTACTTGGCGGCGATTCACTACCGCAAGTCTTGATAAGAATGTTTCAATTTTCAAAAACTTGTTTTTAAACGAAGTTTGTAAGCTTTTCATTTTCAATGATTCAAGTCTGAATTCATTAATTTTGAATGTTCCCAATTATAAAGCATATAATTTTTAAAGTTTTTAGAATAATTACACTTTAGATGTTTGCAGTATCTTATATTCTTCGATTTTAAACGGGGAAAGTGAGAGTGATTTTTCTTTGAGACAGAAATCACATTTTTTCAAAAAAAATCTATCCAATTACTTTCAATGGCACTTGATGCTACATGATATGATACCTATCAATAATATTCATAATTTTCCAAATTTCTATGATTTCAATTTAAAGTTATCGTTTTGAATGCAAAATTCTAAAACAGTTTAATCTTTGAGACCTTGAAACTAAAGTTTTTTTTTGCTTCAAAAGCTCAAATACAAAAAAATTTGATTTGAAATGTCTCAATTTTCGGCGTTGCGTTTCCCAATTACAATTTTACAATTCTAAATTTTCACGTTTAACGCTGTATTTTTTATTTTTCCCTGTCATAAGTTTCAATTTTGCAATTAAAATCTAAATGGTTGAATTTTGAAAAGTATAATTCACAATTCGAAAATTGTTAATTTTTTAAAGATTTAAATTTACTTTGAATGATTAAAATTTTAAAGGGTTTTAGTATAAAAAATTTGCATTATCACAATTCTTAGTAATTAAGAAATTTTTCAGTTTTTGAATAATGTTCGAATTCGTTTAATTTTTAACGTTTTATGATAGAAATTTTTTTATTTTTAAGTTTTCCCATTTAAAATTACTTCATTTTAAACGATTCTTTATAATAAGTCAATTTTAAAAGCTTTTAATTGAAAATTCTTCCCTTTTGAAAATATAATTTTTTATTCTTAATGTTTCCCATTTAAAATTACTTTATTCTAAACGATTCCTTATAATAATTCAATTTTAAAAGGTTTTATTTGAAAATTCTTCCTTTTTGAAAATATAGTTTTTAATTTTTAATGTTTGCCATTTAAAATTACTCTATTCTAAACGTTTCTTCATAATAATTCAATTTTAAAAGCTTTTAATTGAAAATTCTTCCCTTTTGAAAATATAATTTTTTATTTTTAATGTTTCCCATTTAAAATTACTCTATTCTAAACGTTCCTTTATAATAATTCAATTTTAAAAGCTTTTAATTAAAAATTCTTCACTTTTCGAAAATATAATTTTTTTATGTAATAACAATTTAAAATTTTTGAAATCCAAATCGTCAAATTTTAATCGCATTGAATTTAAAATTATTTATGTTCAAAGTTTGCAATTTTTAATTGATCAATTTTGAACGCTTTTAAATAGAAACGTTACAATTTCGATTCCTCTGAATTTTAAATGTTCCAGTGTTCAAAATTCTAATCTAAAGTTGTTAAATTTTGAACATTTTGCAATTATCCTGTTTTCGAAGTTTAAATATGAAAACATTCAGTTTCGAGATTCTCTAATTCGAAATAAATTTGTTTGAATTTGAATACTTTTATTTAGAATTAAAACAAACTAAATTTCTTTTTGTTCCATTTGATATATTGTCCTTCTTCAAAATTTCACCTAATCTGAAATTGTTCGATTTGTAACGCTTTTACATAATTTAAAACCGTTCAATGTATATATTCGTTTACTTGATCCGAATTTTAGAAGATCACATGTTTATTTGTTCAAAGAATGCTGGTGGCTATTGAAAAGGTTATAAAAACTCTATCTAATCTGTAGAAGGAAAAGAATGTTAATTGGTTATTATTTTTAATTATATTTTGCAATTTTTATT
>JAUMHM010087482.1:0-10339 GCA_032362435.1 Melikaiella ostensackeni | reverse complement strand
CTGGTTCGTAACCTCGAAGCCATACCCGCGTGCCAGAAAAATGCCAAAGCACTTGCGAGATGGATGCAAAGAGCTGTTATTCTTGGGTCGCTCCGTGTCCTTAGGACTCACGAGGGTTTCGGCGGCTCTTCATCGTGATTTCACAGTACCATGTGGTCACCCATCTCACGGTTGTGAGGAGTGGCCATGGATGTGATTTACCGCGGTTCTACTGTGAGCCGGTGTCATTTTCATAGATGGTAGTCGCTCCCAGTGGGACCCTGCGGTGGTTGTTTGACCAATTTTTCAAATTATATATATATATATATATACATACATACATACATACATATAAATGTTAATGATTAAGAAACTCAGTGAATAACTTGAAATTACTAGCTCTGGGGTTCTTTGAGTCGCTGATAACGAATCTGGAGTCAGATATTCAAAATTTCAAATGACTGAACTAATATCATGAAAATTAAGACCTCTTTTGCACATGGTCCGCCATATTGGCTCAGTCATTTGGAATTTTGAAAATCTTACTTCAGATTCGTTATTAACGACCCAAAAAAGAACCTAGGGTAAGTAATATTGAGTGCTTTGAAGCATATAGGCTGATGAGTTACAGAATACATCAAGCGGTACACATCAGGGGTAAAGGAACCAATTGTCGAGGAAATAGTCAACCTCAAATTTCGTTGGCCTCTTTTTTATAAATGAAACTCCTACAACTTTGAAACTCGTTTGCTATGAGTTTTTCAAATGTTTAATCGGTGGAAATTACTCTTGGTCTCTACAATTTTTTGTTTGCTATTTTGGGTTGAAGTTAGGGGGGGAGGGGGGGGGGAGGTTAATTTGGTTTAAAAAAAGCATATTTTCAATTTTTTTCACGCTACGAACAATGCTAGTTTATTTACTTAATTTTAATATTATAAAACAACATTTGAAGAATATTTTATGCAATTTTCAAGGAAAAATATCAAGTAATAAGCCATTGGCAGCAAATCTTTGGAGGCGCCTCGAAAAAAAGTTGTTCTGTGGTGACAGCTGTAATTCATCACTGGATCATCCGAAATCAAGAAATCAAAATGTTTTTATTAGTTTATAAGTTTCCCAAGGTAACGCTGTCGAGTTTCTTCTTATTTATTAATTTTTTAATTTTTGGTAACACTTGGAAGTCAAAAAACCGATTTTTGTTTTAAAAAACGGCAATTTTGTTACTGTAAAATTAATAATAATTATGAGAAAAGAAGAAACTCGACAGAGCTACCTCAAAATTTATGCATAGAAAGAGTGTACAAAGTTTCAAGGGGATCGGTGCAGTAAATTTTGAGTTACAGCCGTCACCGACTTTAAAAATGCAAAGTGTGAGAAAAACGCTTTTAAGTTTTGCAGGTATACGAAACCGAGGGGGAGCAACGGACTCTTAAAACTCCATATATACATGCTCGTTTCGCGTAATGAATATAATATGTTCTATATTTCGTCTTTTTACTCGTGAGTTTATGAAGAATGATTAAGTAGCGTATTGGTTCAGACTTTCTGTCTTTCTAGTTAAATCTTTTCAATATAATTAATGAAATTATACTTTACCGTTTCAATGTTCATAACATGCCTCAATCCTCAAAGCTTTTAAAGGCATCAGATTGCTCTTTCTCTTCCTTCTCTAGTCACTTCTAGCATTCGATTCTTTTTGAGCTTACATACTCATTTCGGAAAGGAATATCTGATAATAAAACCAATTTCATCTACATCTTTCATTTTTTTTAAATTTTACAAATAAATAGTCAGCTAAAAAAACATGAGAAAAGTATCTTTAAACAAGCCTTAAAATTAATATATACTCTAATGATGTAATTAAATATTGCGACTTTAATAGGAAAAAGTTATTAATAATAATATTACAAAATATTTGTTTCAATTCTCATGATATAATAATCTTATATCTCAAAATTATCACAATAATTTTACAGCAATTTTTTCACCATGTTACTTATTGGTTTGTAATTAACACTCCGATCGTGTCAAATTTAACAAAATGCTAATGCTTGTGGAGGACAGTTTTTTTTGCTTCAAACTCTATACAAATATCTACAGGCCCACTCTTCAAAAATTCATTTTGTTTTGAGCAATCTATAACTATCAAAAGAGCATATTGCAAAAATTCTTGTTTTGTTATGAAAGGCTGTGGCTTCTTACCATAATAGGCAGCTTAAAAATTTACGAACATGTCACACAATATAGAACATTGATTTCTATCAATATCAAGATTCATGTTACTGTATAGATAACATTGAGAGTTCAAAAATAATTTTACATCAGATATTTTGCAATGATCAAAATAGCTTGTATTTCGAGTCATATTATTTTGTCTGTTTGTTTGAAAAGCTAATATAATAAATCTCGGTTTTTCCAATTAAGTTGACGTTTTAAGAGCCCGTGTGTTTTTTTGTGTAGCCGGTAGCAATGCATACTTGTACAATTCCCAACTTCGAAAGGTTATTTAAATAGATGGATCTTTTTCAATATATTTCAACAATTTAAATTTCCGCGCGTCTGATAGTTTCATGTACGGCAACAACTATTCCATTTTTTCAATTACAATTTTATAGTCTTCGACAGGAATTGCTTGGAGAATTGCATTTGCATGTAAGGCGCACATTTTTATTTCAATCTATCTCTACGCCATTCAGCTTATATTTTGCCTCTTCAAATAAATGACAAACTGCGTTGTTAACCAAAACCCTGTTTGTATCTGGACTACCATCAGTTTTTGTCAATTTTCCTCGTACATGAAATGAAGTTTTTCTTGGAAGAAGGCAGTGGTCTTGATTTCGTACACTAATTCGAATTTCAACGCTACTATTGAGGGCTGATGAGGCGTATGGTTGGTGTGCATGTACCTCACAGTAAGCGATTGACTCATCAAAGATGACAGGGCTTTTAACACTTAAATTTTGTCCTTCCATGGCAAATAAGACGTCGATATACGAATATGCAAATGCGAGTACAGAAAACCTTGAATCTCTTTATTCTCTTCCTTTTGCAATTGGTGTGACCTTGAGGCCTAGACTTGTCAGCAGCAGCACGTTTTGAAGTGTTAACACTTTCACAACTCGTTGTCGACTGTTTAATTTGCGGCATGGTACTGAATTTTTATAACCGAAGCCAAGCTTTTTATTGAAAACGATACCCATTATCGCAAAGATTTGATATGTAGTCTTATAGTTATAATTTCTCCACGAAAATTAACAAACTGTCCTTCTTGATCCACTATCTGCAGCTGTATATGATCTATTGTCTTGACGGCAACCGGCAAGTAAATAACATGCGATGGGATTTTTACTATCTTATACCTGGTGGAACGACAGAAAAAAATTCATGAACAGTGTGCACTTTTTCACCATTGATATACGCTTCTGTAGTTATGTTATACTCATCTCCGAGAGCATTTACTTCAATTATAGATACTGGTTGGTCAGATTCATACAAATCATTAGCTCCTAGTCTGCGTGAAGATAATCCCAGCAAAGGACCAAAAGAATCTTGAGGTTCGAGAGTGATATCACAATTACAAGAAATTTCACTTTTCAGAGTGTTATTAATTGGTTTAATATGAATTTTAATACCCTCGTTAACCGAAAAATTCTGTAGATAGCATTGTCTGTCACTTATTTCATAACTCTCTGTAGGTGTAGTAATTATTTTATTGTCCACGTAAAATTTATTTTGACCAAGATCCACGTTTGAAATTGAATTGAAAGTTAGAAATTCTATGAGACCTAGGGCAAAATTTTAGCTAGAAGGCGATTCAATCGGTGGAAAGCATTAAGTTTCAAGGATAGAAGAATTTCCTGATAACGTTACCGTAAATGAATCGTCCATGATGAGTGCAAATAATTGACTGAACTGAAGTGACGATTTCACATCTTTATATAGGTAGTACATATCAGGTGAATTTAATTGATTGCATAAAAATTTAAGACATAAATGTCCACACACGAATGTATCAAAATTTTGATTTTGATGATTTGATGATTTTCATTGCTAATTTTGTCTTAAGCACACCAATGTGTTCCTGGTTCCTAGACCAGTAGGATAGAAAACTCCCAACCTTTGTTGGAAAAGGTGAAACGCGGGATTTATCTACATTTCTTTTTCCACCAGCCTTTTTTGCAGTCACCCGTGTGCCTCTGGGTGCAGATTTAATGACAGTTTGTGCATCATTACTTGTTATCTTCGATTTTTCAGCTGCTGCGATGATCTTTCTCAGTGTAATAGTAGGTTATTTATTCCTCTTACCCATCCCCAACTTCAATTTAAATTTCATGGTGTTTGTTATTTTCCAAGCAGCTGTTTTTTTACCTATGCCTGCGTCCTTGGCAAATACGCGTTTCCAGGCTTTTCCAGCTAGTACTTTATCTGCTGCGTTTCTAGCTTGGATATTTTCTCTATTCTGAGGATAAGCGATATCATGCTCTTTGCAAGCTGCGTCAAAAGGATTTATTCGAGGATCACCACGTGCAAGCCTTTTTGCTAACTTTGTTCCTGGTCCACAGTATTGATACCCCGGAAGGTGTAATTCTACTGGCAGATTATTATGACTTTATTTAAAAAGCCTTTTCCACGTTTGGCCTTTTTCGAGATTCGCTTAAGTCCGTGAATGAACGATCATATCTGTTCAGAAGGTACTTTTAAACTGAAGAGGAAATCTATATGAACATGATATTTATAGTTTTTTCTTTAGTTGTAAAGGAAAGGTGAAGTCCACAACACAGTCCGTAAAATTACCTGTCCCAAACTTTGATTTGCTTGCACAAAAAGACAGTATATGATCGGAAAAGCGTCCTGGTAATATGTTACCGAATAGTTTACGAGCGGTACTTTGTGGTCCGTCAAACTGTTGAAAAACAAATGCTTTGCTTGCTCTATTAATAGATCCAAGTAGACTAAGATTTGAAAATCTTCATGTTTATTCAAGTTCATTATATCATCCGAAATGAAAGTTCTTATAACCAGTGCTCAAATCCGTAAATGAAGTTCAATGTTTTCCTCTCAACGAACATGAAAAAGTAAATATGCCAAATGAAGCACGACTAAATTCAGTGTTTATATTTGATGATACTGCTCGTGAAAAGCAGGATAATGTAAAAGTTTTTTTTTCAATGGGAAGACACCGGGACGTTGACTGCTCCTACTTGTGTCAGACATATGCATGTATTCCTCATCATCTAATACGAGATAATGTCAATCTATTGGTCTTATTCAAACAAGATGAATTGAATTGAAAACATATATATATATATATATATATAATGATCATGTTAATACTGATAGACCTTTTATCAAATTTAAAGAACTATGTGCAAGATGCTGGAATGATAAGCAGGAAGATCTTCTGCGTGAAATCGCTAAAGCAAGCGACGCGATTCGTCGAAAGCACAGATTAATAAAATTAGGCAAGGAAACATTTGAATAGGCTTCAAGTGATACCTTCAAGCCGATTGTCACTCCATTTCAAAAATTAATTGATGGATTTGAAACTGTTGGTAAAATTTATCCTGGTAGAATTGAAACGAAAAATGAGGCTAATCCTGAACTTGAGTCTCAACTCAAGCAAGATTTTATGCAAAAAGAAATTTTCGAACCTAGAAACGATAATAATGAATTTTTAGAGAATAATGATGATGAAATTTCATTTAAAACAGCTCCTGAAGATGCGGAAGATAATTTGGGAATAATGAATTCTTCACAGACAATGCATGATAATATTGCAAATGTTTAACTTAAAATGCTAGATGCGAAGAAGAAAGAACTAGATAATGTATATGGTTTTCGAAAATTATCTAAAGGAAAATTAATGATTGGCGATTCACCAATAGGTTTTAAACAAAATAATGTTCTAATCGGTAATGCAAGTTATCCTGCGACCAAAGGATTATTTGAACTTTCATTTAAAAAGGTACCAGAAGAAAATTATGTTAGTATAGTTGATTGTGCGAATTATGAAAATATCATAACTGCAACAAATGCATATAAAAAATATTATGAAGTTGATAGAGCTGTTCGTGGAAATAAAAGTTTGAAATTTGCAAATTTTATGGCGAAAGCAATTAATTTATCATCTCCTTCAAAATCTGCTAAAAAAATTAGAACTTGTTCCTCAGTAGGTAAAGGATTAATACCAAAGTATACAGGTATGATTAACACTAGAGAGTAAACAAATGGAATATGTCTATTGGGATGATCCAAACGAGTTGGTAGATCGTTTACGTTTACTCTTAGCATCCCAAGCAGCCGGTAATTCTGGCCACACTAATGAGATAATATCAATAATTGAAGAACTACGTCAGACTGAAATTATTTATTACCCGTTGCTTTGTTAAATATACGTTATTTACAAGATGAGTATCAATGTGTTCGGACGTCATTTTAAACGAGTAAAGACTGTGAGTCGAGGTCCACCTGGAATAGGATTTCAAATGACATCAGATGGAAGTTATAATGTACAAAATAAAAAAACTGTGTAATGTGGCTGGAGCTCAAAATTCCAACGATGCAATAGATTTAAATCTGGTGCAACATATGATGCAGCAGGAAATGAAAATTGTTTATGATGTTACAGCTTCCTTACGAACTGAAGTATTCAATAATTTTAAGTGGATTGACGCTCTTGATAATTCTATAAATAAAAGTATAAAAACTATAAAAATTGATGGTGATACACTGCAAGAACTGAGGAATCGAAATTCAGAGCTCATTTTTGAGTTAGATTCCAGACTAAACGCGCTTGAAAATGGACAAAGGGAAGCTGCAGTTGGTGAAAGTGTTGCATAAGCCCGCTAGAAGAAATTACCCTCGTCGGCATGTAGATATTCGTGAAGTCGATGAAACTTGGCAAACCGATCTTGAAGAGATGCTTCCGTACGAGAAAGAAAACCAAGGATTTAATTATATGTTAACCATCATCGACACTTTTTAAAAATTTGCTTGGGCTGCGCCTATAAAATTCAAGAAGGGTGAAGACGTAACTGCTGCTATGAAATCTGTACTCTTTCAAGGTCGCGTTCCAAAGAATTTGCATGTAGATCAAGGCAAAGAATTTTATAACTTGTATTTTGAGAATCATATGAAGCAATCTAATATAAATGTGTACTCAACATTTAGTAATTTGAAAGCATTAATACGTGAGCGTTTCAATCGTACGTTAAAAAATATAATGTGGATGCAATTTAGTTTGCAGGGTAGTTATAAGTGGTTAGATATTTTACCTGATTCAATCTTTTTTTATAATGATACAAAGCATTAAACTATTAAAATGAAACCAAAAGATGTGACAGCTCTAAATGAAAAAAGTTGTTACTGAATGTATAAAAAAATTCAAAAATTTAAACTGTATTTGAGAAAACAAAATTTAAAGTTAGTGATAACGTGCGCATAAGTAAATTTAAACATATTTTTGAAAAAGGTTATAATCCAAATTGGTCTACAGAAATATTTACAGTGAGTCATTTAAAAAATACTGAACCAGTGACTTATCTTCTTAAAGATTATTAGGAAAAGCCTGCTGCTGGCAGTTTTTGTGAACAGGAACTTACTAAAGTAAAATATTCAGATATTTACCTAGTCGAAAAAATAATTAGAAAACGTGATAATTAACTTTTTGTGGAATGCTTAGGATTCGATGAATCGCACAATAGTTGAATAAATAAGTGTGATTTGTAATCTTGAGTATTCTGTATATTAAACTTTTATTAATGAATGTTACATATTTTTTCCGCATACATGCTTTCATTCTTTCTCACATTCCTCTTAATTTAAGTACAGTTATGTTTTTTATCAAAAAATGTAATATAAAAATAAGATAATATGAGAGTGAGAATATAAAGGTAATGATTGAAGAACTTGAAAAAACAGATATTTTTTCAAACTAATTTATGATTTTTGATTAAATTTTTTTTTCATACTTACTATAGGTTTCAAAAATGTTGACCTCTCTACAAAAGTTAGATTAAGTCAGTGAAAAAAATCGCTAAAGAACGAAACAAACTTCAGTGTGAAGTTCATTTTATTGGGCAAAAAATGTCCATTCATGGTTCATGATAGGTTAATCATGGAAAGAGTAACGGTAGGATGAAGGTACAAAAACACGGTCAACAACGCAAATTTCACGACAGTGAAATTTGACTTCCTCTATTTTGTTGAAAAATGGGTCAAAACGACTCAAAAAAATCAGGTGATTACCTTGACATTTTCCTTGAAGATAGGTATCATGAAAATTTTCAAATCTTAATAATTTTAGCTGACACAGTTAATTATAGAGGAGGCTGCGATCTCAGTTCCAAATTGTGATAGAAGGCTCTGCTAAGGCTTGAGATAATTCAAAAAAGTCAAATAATTCAATGATATAAGAAATAAAGTTTTAAAACAATTACACAACTGTCTGTCAGCCATTATTTTTTCTACGCTTTTTTTGTCACTAGGGGGCAGAAAGTGTAACTGATCCGTCAATAGAATCCCAACCATAATTGTCCGGTCCAGCTCGGTCCAGGGTCCTCATTTAGTACCTATTCCGGATGCCCGAAAATAATGAGCGCAACGTTAGAACTACCAAAGGCGAAGGGAATATTTCTGTTCGTTATTAAGAAAATGCTAGCTGAATAAATTAATTTTTTCATCGCAGTTTCTTATTATAAACAATTACCTTAATTTTCTTACTTATTTTTGTATCAAATGCATAATTTGTTTCCAAACATTACACTGAACACTTCACTTTTACACCAAACAATTTCAGCAATTATATTAACAACAGAGTCATATAAATGTTGAACTTGGAGAGTTGATAAATTTTGAAAACGTTCATCGATGCACGGAATGAGGTCTTTCAAGACTTCAGAAGTAGTTTGTTTAATTACGAATGGTTAATGTGAACCCTTGTATTCATTTTGCATCAGTTTAATAGTCTTATTCCCACAAAAAAGTTCAAAGCGCAGTTGAAGACTTCCACAGTTGATTTCTCCTTTTGTTTCATCCCCGTTGAAAAATGCGTTGATTAAATCAACATATTTTTTGAAGGTTTCTCTGTTTTGAAGACTCAAAGAGATACTGCTTTGAGGATGACTGGACACCAGCTTTGAAATTCCATGTGACTTTCCAGTCTCATTGAATTCTATACCAATGATGACTTGTTTTGTGAAGGATGAGTTTAAATTTTATGGTGTTGCGAAAATTACTTGTTTTTGCGAAATAAAAGTCATTTTTTTATGCCTTTACAAACTCAAACAAATTTTATTCACCTCCCATATATTTGAAACCCATTTGAACTTTATCAGAACATGTCCTTTAATTGATCCAATAATTTTTCATCTTCATTAAACACTTTGACTATTCTTGGAGGCAAAAACACAGAACACTGATTTTCAATATCAACTGTAATTCTTGGACCAAACTTTGTATTTACTTGCTTTAAAGCTGTCACCACATATATGAAAACCACCTTCAGATCTTTCAATTTCCTTGTTGGCAGAAAATCATTTTTAGCTTGTCCAGCGTCATTGAGCTTTTCGAAATTCATTCTTTTTTACTTACATTTAGATTATTTCTCTTATCAAAACTTGAAGTCCAACTAGAGATTGAATTATTTTCTTAACTTCTTGAATGTTGAGCAAAAGAGCATTAACATGAGTTTGATATTCTCGTTGCTTGTTGCTACTTGACATAAGTATTTCTGAGCTTAGTGGTTAACAGAGAACTGAAGAACATCATACGCGAAAGTCCTCATATAGCCACTAAATTGTTGTTAAAAAAGAATCTTGTTACATCCGATAAGATTACCAGATGACTTCATATTTAGTAGATTAATAATCTGCACCAACAGTTCCACTGAATTCAGTTGCTATTAAATAAAATTCCGAGTAAAACACATCATAGCTACCAAATTGTTATGGTTGAAAGGAATCTGATAAACAGAACCTCCAGATTTCAAGATAATAATCGTAAAAGAACATTTCTGCGAAACATTTCATTCACAGCAATAACGCGACAAGGAGGATCAGATTACATTAATCTAGATATTTTAAACGTAAAAAATTTCTCAAAATCACACTGATAAACAATTCCAATGATTCTTTTGCCATCCTCCCGAGCGGCGTGATGTCATCACTACAGAATCATGAGAACTTAAGCAATTCACACGCACATGCAATAACGCCAGAATATTTAGAAGCGGCCCATCATCACTACTATCTTTGATTGGCGTTGAATGTTGTATAGTAAAATGGTAGTACGAGGGGCAAGTAAAAAGTAAGGTTCCCAACGCTGTAGCTCCGCCGCGCGTGTTGCTAGGCGAAATCCGGCG
>JAUMHM010087481.1:0-10340 GCA_032362435.1 Melikaiella ostensackeni | reverse complement strand
TGTTCTGCGTCTCCTACTTTTTTCACACGGACACAGAGTTTTAATTGTGTGCGAGCACATCTCGTTTCAAATCTGGGTCACTGAACAGAGGCTCACTTTCGTTCTTGGCCTAGCAGAGAAAACAGTCCTTCTCTTACTACGTTGATTTTGGATTGTACGAATTGGTCAAATTGGTAATCGAACTGGGAAATTGGTTAAAATTGGATATTATATTCGAATGCTGGGGCTGAGCTTTGTTGTCTGCGACGATGTCTAAGGTAACTTTCTTATTTTTTTCGGCAAGCGACGCAACGGCGGACCTCGTGTCCTTTGGTTTACTTTGCCTTTGCCTCGCTTAACCCCTCTCAAGTGCTCGGTTCGTGGTATTACAAACTAAAAGGTGACTTATTTGTGTAAAAAGTCGAGTCAGTGCGTGGACTGTGTATTTGGAGGAATTTCGGGCATAGGCTTCCGTTTTCTTTGTTGTCGGAATATTAGTTTTCGCTTTTTGTTCGAGATTTTTGCCATCGACCACGTGGTCGCGAATACGTATTATTTCCTTTAAGCTCACGCGCTAGATTGTTAACCGGGTTCTGCTGACTTCTGTCTTTTGTTTACCGCCAATTTCGAAATTTAAATAAATTGTGAAAACAGTCGAGCTTTGCATGGAAAGAAAGGAGAATGCCGTTGTGATTTCAAGAACCACCCCTGAGGTCCACGTCCTGATCCTTCCTTCCTCTTTGAAAGTTTTGAAAATATAAGAAAAATATTGAAAATTTGAAATCCCTCCTTCAGTCCTTGCAAAAGCACCGGTTGGTTCGTCACAGTTTTTTTACCAAGATAACAAAATGTTGTACACTCCAAAGAAAAACAAAAAGGTGTTATTGATTTCTTCAATGCATTTTGCTGGAGATATAAATGAAAATTTCATGAAACCTGAGATAATTGACTTTTACAATATTACCAAAGGCGGTGTTTATGTATTGGACAAATTATGCCATGATAAAACCACTAAAAGGAAAACGTTGAAATGGCCAATGAGATATTTTTATGGCGTCCTGGACATCGCAGCAGTCAAAAGTTTTGTTTTGTACAAATGCAACGCCAAGAAAGAAATTTATCCTGACAATGCGCGCACCACCTTTCTGAAAAACTTAGCTTTTGCCTTGACTCGACCATTGATGGAAATGAGATTCCAAAACCTCGCCTTCCCAGAGAATTACGGTCAGTAATTGGCAAAGTTTTGGGAAAAGAACTCGATGTGGGCGCAACCAGCAGTCAATTAGAACAGCAAGCACGACAAAAGAAAGTCAAAAGATATGATTTTTGTGATCCCAATAAAAACAGAAAGGGGTATTCATTTTGTGGTAGGTGCAATAAATCTGTGTGTGGAGAACATAAAAGAGTAATTTGTCCGACTTGTGATAGTGCTACTAACAATGGAAGCCAAATGTGATTTGATGTTTTAGTCAGAATATTGTCATACATGCCATCTGATACTTAGTGTTTAGTAAAAACCAGAAGTGCATTAGGTATTTATTTTTTATGCCTGGCCAAGATTTAAGTTTAAGCTATATCATTTTTTTTTCAGTATCTACAAGTTCAAAATATACCTACTTTTTTTTAACAAATTGTAGTTGAATTTATTCAAATATGCTTTTTTTAACAAATTGTTGTTATATTTATTCAGTTTACTTTGAAATTCAGAGTAAAAAACACGTTGGGTTGGATACAACCCGACCTTGCCTTTTATGTCATGGAACTTCACCTTGTCGCTTGAGGGTTAAAGATTTGTGATGCCATGAGTGAGGTGATGAAATAAATAAAAATACCCCTCACAAATGATATTGGACGATAGGAGAGTGAAAGTGCGTGAGGTGGCTGAGGCATCTCAACTGAGCGGGTAAATCACATTTTATATGAATATTTGGACATGAGAAAACTATCCGCGAGATGGGTGCCGCGATTGCTCACACTCGACCATAAGCGCAAGCGTGTGACCACTTCAAAGGAGTGTTTGACGATGTTCAACCGCAATCTGAACGAGTTTTTGCGCCGTTTCGTAACCGTGGACGAAACGTGGATCCTTCACAACAAACCAGAGACCAAAGAACAATCAAAACAGTGGGTTTCTTCGGGTTGAACGTGCACCAAAGAAGGCCAAGGTGGGTCTGTCGGCCAAGAAGGTCACGGCCACAGTTTTTTGGGATGCACCCGGTATCATTCGCATCGATTACCTTCAGAAGGGTAAAACAATCAACGGCTAATATTATTCAAAGCTTTTGGACAGATTCGATATTGATTTGAAGGAAAAACGACCGCATTTGTCGAAGAAAAAAGTGCTGTTCCATCAGGACAATGCACGGGTGCACATGTGTGTAGTCGCGATGGCAAAAATCCATAAATTGGGCTACGAACTGCTACTTCATCCATCATATTCTCCAGATTTAGCCCCCTGCGACTATTTCCTGTTTCCAAACCTGAAGAAATGGCTAGGCGGTAAGAGATTTGGGTCGAATGAAGAGGTCATCACCGAAACAAACGCCTATTTTGAGGGCCTTGAGAAAACCTATTATTTGGAAGGAATACAAAAATTGGGAACACGCTGGACTAAATGTTTTGAACTAAAAGGAGATTATATTGAGAAATAAAACGCTTATTTGCCGAAAAAAATCTCTTATCCAAAAAGTCACTGACTCATCAAACAGCCCTCATAGATTAATTTTCAAAGGTAAATATTCCATGAATCAAATAGGTTCATTTTAACAGATATAGAATCCCGGACAGATTATCTGAAGTAAAGACTTGTAGATAAGAAATACCTTGTCATAAACAGTTTTAGATAAATTTTGGGGTCGAAATTGCGTAAATGAAGTATTCATTTTTTGAAACATAAAATGTTATAGGTGATAATTTCCCTAAATCTAACAGTGATGAGTCGAATAGATTCATTTTAACAAAGATAAAATGTTATCTAATTATCCTCAGTCGGAACTGGCGTAATCTTATACATTCATTTTTCTTCCGCCTTAAATATAAATGTACATCATGTTTCGTGTGTCAAAACTGAATGGAACATGAAGATTCATTTTTGGTCTTCAAGTGTCAAAGATGATTTTTCTAGAATGAAAATGTCAGGAATAGGATAACCGGTTTTTGGTAGACACAAAATAACATACATGTGTTCATTAATTTATTTAAACTTGGACCTCGATAGATCAAATACCTAGATTCTCCTTCCTAGATAGAAAATGCAGTAGACAATATTTTACAGATACATATAATGTTGAATTGACTACGCATTTCATCGTAAGTCGTACTGCTAGATGGACATCTGGTCCTCAAACGTTCTTCAAGTTATATAACAATCAGATACAAACTCCTAACGAGCTTTTCGCGCGAGCGTTACTAGAATGATTTATGTTACTTCTGTCACGACATGTTTTTTTCCTGTGTCCTCATTTCAAAATAATTCATAACATATATAATGGACAGAAATCATACCTTAGTCTCTAAAGAACTACAATATTATCATTGAGAACGAGACATGGAATATATAATTGTAAGATCAAACGAGCCTGCCAAAACCGGGCGAAGTTTGATCGAAATTATCTGAAATGACTCTTTCGAAAATGAGAAGTTTCCTCCCTTATGTAGCAAAAAAAATAAAATAAAAAAGTAGTGTATGGATCCAATCTTAAAGCACTATCATCTTCAAAAATAATCGTGATAATTCCGGGCATCTAACATAGGCTGTATTCGAGAATGCGCTAGGAGTACTGAATCGGGTACGATGAGGGGAAATGGTGGGGACTGATCTTGAAGAGGACTGGCAAACGAAGCACGTGCAAGAGTACTGGCGATATTAGCGTTACTGCGCAAGCGCAACTGTGCTGATCATGCGCAGTTTTCTCTTCCTCGGAATATTCACAGCTCTGAAGTGAGAATGTATTGCCGCCCGCACGCCCACCCAGTACTGGCCAGTAGTCACCACTGAATTCTTGAATACAGCCCTAAAACAATATGAAAATAGATGGCGCAGTGAGAGTAAGATTGAGATATAATTACGTTTCTTTATTGCACGTGTAATAATCATATTTTGTCCGACTTTAATTATTTCTTCACAATAATAATCTGGAAAAAGATGACTGTTCAGTATTCGTTTTCCTTTTTTTTATATTGGAACCCCTCATAGCTACGACCTTGTGTAAGGGATGCGCTGTGTAACTGCGCAGCATCGAGAAAGACCCAGTCGCGAGCTTGCGAGAACGCCGATTACTTGATCTTTGTTCCGATCGTTCATAGTTTCACTTAATAAAGTAGATATCCAGTTTGCTGTACAGCATAACAAATTATTCAGGAGAATTTAAGTAAATAATACAATTTTTATAGATGTAACCAAATTCAAATTATATATGCATTCTTTTTCCAAAACTATGATAGTTTAAACATTATGCGTTATTCCCAAAACCTAGCTGTGAGAAGGAAGGAAAGAATGTAATCACAATGGCGAGTGGGCTGTTATCATAGTGGAGCGAGGGGGCGAAGGAAAAGTGGAGGGGTACCTGGTAGTCCTTCACTATTGTTGTCAACCTTCAACAATTATGGACCTACATATACACCCAAAACCTCTAACAATAGGATTGACACAAAAAGCCTCTGCATGTACATTTGTATGATTTCAGTTTGTTTTACGACTTAAATATATCATCAGTCTCTCCTCATGACACTGAATTCCAACGTTTACTAAAGAAATAAGAGACAAAAAAAATGAAAGCCAACAAGAAAGATAAACGGAAATTGATTGGTTTTATTTTTTGTGTAATAAAAGAATAATTTCATACTATTTACAGCAATATCATGTAGATAACTCAGTAAAGTTTTATATGCTTCTGATGTTTTCAAGGTAATAAATTACGTTTATCTATCTTCAATATTAACAATTTCCGAGGACTTTAAATTACCTCTTGAAACACTTTTTAGGTGTGTGCAATATTTTACATTGAATAACAAGTTAGTGGCAAATATGTATACATATTTATATCTCTGGAAATATAATTTAAAATAACCTCAATTGCTACTAAGAAGAAATTATCAAAGTATCAGCTCCCTTTATCTGGACAACATGAGGCACCTTTTTGCTGTTCTGCTCTTTGACGTTGTGGTTTTGTTTAGTTCCATAGGTAAGCATAATAATATCAATTATATTGAGATATATAATTAGGCCGTGGCTACGTGTACCGAAATTTCAGTACATAGAGCCACGTTTTCTCGCTACTTACTACCCTACTTACTTACTTACCCTACTTACTACTTACTTACTACCCTACTCCCTTATAATTAATTATAAATTGAAAATTATTAAAATAGTTTTTTCTTTCACAAAAGTTTTTTCTTCTCTAAAAGGTGCGTTCCGGTCAAAAAGTAAATGAAGATGTGAAAATGACAACTGGATAAAGACCATTGGATTTGATTTGATGTCTTTATTGTGACAACCCAACAGTTGACAAAAAATGTCATACAGGGTACAATTTAGTTTTTCCTCCCCTAAACACAGAAAAAAAATTTTTCTCACATATATTCACCGCACTGAAACATTGTACATAATGGCCACATACAACTCTTATCATTTTGGCCGAATTTTCTATATCATGTAGTCTAGCATTAATTTTCTTTATCTTTATCCAGTTGTCCTCATAATTTTATGAATTCTTATAATCCAGTACAGATGTTTTTGGTGAAGAAATATAGAAAAACGTGTTGGAAATGATTTGTAGAGGATAAACTGAGCTTTCATCGAACCCTTTATGACTAATACTTTAAAAGATATAAAGTTAATTAATGAAAAGGTTTTTTTCTATTACGTCTTAGCTGTAATGAATTTTCATTGATGTAAAAAAATTGTAATCTAATTTTACTTATCAATTTCTCAAAGTGAATGGTCCAAAGTATTAGAAAACATTTGTTTTTGGTACTCAAAATTCAAAATTGGCGGAACAGAAGTAGTACAGTAAATCTGACATTTTTGTGGGAAAAAAATGACCGAAGCTGTTTTATTCCATAAATCGTTAGTGGGGCATGTGAACAGCATGACACCAAGTTTTCGGGATTCCCCCCTTTGGGGGATTTGAAAAAGTCAAAAAGTTTTTAGATTTGATTTCCCGTGAGAACGGTAGGTCGTAGAAAAAAAATTTTAAAACAAAAATTATAGAGGACTCTATTACCTACAAATTATCTCATGTGGTCGCTGCGCTTCAACCAAAAGGGCACAAAACAGAGGGCGCCAAATTTTCCAAAAATCAGTTTTTGCTCCTTTTCAACACGAAAAAAATATATTTTTGCGGTCGAAAGGATTGGAAAATTGTAAAGGAGGAAAAACATTTACAGACAATAAGAAAGCTTTTTTTCCTGCGATGCACCGTTTTTTAGCTACGGCGCTTTAAATTTCTCATATTAGGTTATATTCTTGAGATGTACAGTAAATTAGTCTTTTTTTTGTGGAAAATAATACCCACAGCTTTTTTATTTCAAAAATCGTTACCGGGGCATTTGAATTACCTAAAACCAAAAAGTCGAACCCCCTCCCCTTATGCGTTTTGATAAAACTTGAAATGTTTTTGGATTTGATTTTCCGTGAGAACGGCATATTATAGAGAAAAAATTTTCAATCAAAGAATGTAGAGGACAGTATTATCTACAAATTATCTCATGCAGTTGCTGCGCTTTAACCACAAATGTACGAAATAGAGGGCGCCAAAGTTGCCAAAAATCAGCTTTTGCTCTTTTTCAACGGGAAAGATTTTTTTTACCATCGCGGTAATTCAAAAGTTGTAGAGCAAGAGAAAACCTTTCTAATTGAATTGAACTAACCGCGATGGTAAAATATTTTTTCCCCCCGTTGAAAAAGAGCAAAAACTGATTTTTGGCAACTTTAGCGCCCTCTATTTCGTGCATTTGTGGTTAAAGCGCAGCGATTGCATGAGATAATTTGTAAATGATACTGTCCTCTACATTTTTTGTTTATAAAATTTTTCTCTGTAACATGCCGTTCTTACGGAAAATCAAATCCAAAAATATTTTGAGTTTTATCAAAACGCATAAGGAAGGGGAATCCACCTTTTTGATTTTAGGTTATTCAAATGGCCCGGTAACGATTTATGAAATAAAATAGCTGCGGGTATTTTTTTCACAAAAAAAAAGAGACAAATTTACTGTACTTCTCAAGAATATAACCTGATATTAGAAATTCAAAGCGCCGTATCTCAAAAACGGTGAATCGCAAGAAAAAAACTTTCTTATTGTTTTTGAAGGTTTTTCCTGCTCTACAATTTTTCAATCCGTTCGACTGCAAAATCTTTTTTTTCGAGTTGACAAAGAGCAAAAACTGATTTTTGGCAACTTTGGCGCCCTCTATTTTGAGCACTTTTGGTTGAAGCTAAGGCACGAATAAAGAGATAAGTGTCACGACAACGTCTATTCCAGACCAAAGAGTTTTTATTACTCAATGAAAAAATTTCCTCTAAAAATAGCATGAGACGTTTCCAAACCTGTGTAGGTTTCCTCACCAGACTAATAAATCTATAAAATGTAATCTTATTATTTCAAATATAAGTAAGCTTAAAAATAATAATATTAAATGAACTAAATGCTCACCATTATATTATTATAACGCAGGTTGAGAATGTTAGAGATGTACCCAAAATAGAAAAAAACATGGAAATAAAAATAGACATAGAAATTTTTTGATGTTCAATTGAGTAATAAAAACTCGTTGGTCTGGAAGTTGTCGTAACCTTTGTCTCCTTGTTCATCTTTGACACATTCCTAGACGTTAATATTACGAGAGATTCTCACCGTCTCATTCATTCTTCATTATATAAGCTAAGACATTATAGAAGAAACCACCTCGTTAATTAAGAAATTCTTAACTTTTAAACTAATAGTCACAGAGGGTTCGACGGCAGCTCATTTTAAAGCTTGTTTTATGTTCTACAAATCTTTCAATACACATTTTTCTGTAATTATTCTCCGAAAGCAGACCGAACAGTTCAAGGATTTAATAAGAGCGTCCTTCCGAACAATAATGAAAAAAAAAGTTATTACTAGAAATTTCCCGGAGACCTCGATCGTCGTCCCAAAACATTCCGTTTCCACTAGGTGTACAAAATACATCTTCCTCAAGGAATTTGACTTTTAAATAGCCATTGGTCGCACCCTAACGGTTACTAGGACGACTCGTCATTGTCAAACATCTTCCATGTGCACCTGGTGTAAAAAATACATTTTCTTCGAGGAATTTAAGTTCTAAATGAAGATTGGCCGCACCCCACCCATTTTTCTCATGACCCGTCATTGTACACCTTTCGAGTGCACCAGATGTAAAAAATACATCTTCCTCGAGGAAATTGTGTTCTAAATAAAGATTGGTCGCACCCCATCGGTTACTGGGACGACCCGTCATTGTGCAACATCTTCCATGTGCACCAGGTGTCAAAAATACATCTTCATCGAGGAAGTTAAGTTCTAAATGAAAATTGGCCGCACCCCACCCATTTTTCTCCGGACCCGTCATTGTACATCTCCCGAGTGCACTTGGTGTAAAAAATACATCTTCCTCGAGAGAATTGTGTTCTGAATAGAGATTGGTCGCACTCCAACGGTATAATCGACTTTGTGAATTAACATAATGTGACACAGAATGCATTGTACGTTATAAACTGATCTATTGCAAATTATGTACATTCATATAGTAATTAAGTAGTACAATGTAAATCAGACATCAAAGCAAAATTTTTTACGAAATGTTAGTAACTACTTAGAGTTGAACTAAGCACTTAGTTTTAACAATCCTTTTTCTTATTTTTGTTCCGCAATTCTTTTATTTTATCTCATAAGCTTCGTCTTACTTCAGCATCTGACGTCACCCTCCAATTCATATTCCGCGCATGTGCATGAACATATTCTGCAATCAGTGATCTTATTATTACATTATTATTCATTATATATGTTATCGTTAAAACATGAATTTAGTACAAAAAAAATTTTAGTAATAGATAGATAGTTAGATAGATAGATAGATAGATAGATAGATAGATAGATGTAGACCGATTCCATTTTAAAATAGGCAAGCAGTACAAGTTTAAGTCACAGAATCATTCGCCTCCTTGTTATGTTGTTTTCTAAATGAAATAAGACGACATGTATTTTAGTGTTTAGAGAAAAAAATAATTTTCACGAGGTTATGAGTATTTGAAATCTTAGGGTTATTTTTCAAGTAACACAAATTTTTACCCGAAACCTTCATAACTTTTGACCTCATTTAAATTTTTAAGATATTTTGTGGCCACGAGAAGTTTTTTTCCGAAAAATTGAATTTTTTAATTTTTCTTGCGAACGATGCCAGATATCATCGAAGGGTAAGAAATATTTTTTGTGGAACTTCTTGAAATGAGCAAATTTTTTTCTTAGCATTTTGTCGAATCAGTCGTTGTTTTTAAGAAAATTGCGAAAATTCAATTTTTCTAAAAAAAAAATTTCGTGGCCACGAAACTGGTTTGTCCCGCATAAAACTCATAGAATGTCTTCCTCATAGAAGTACCAATTCAGCGAAAAAAATTGAGCAAAAAGTGGTGGGATTTTTAAGAGAATTGACTTTTAATATTTTCAGAAAATCCGCCGCCATTTTGCTAATTTCCCGGTGGATTTTGAATTAACGCGATAATTAATCTCACTAGAGTCAGGAAAGAAAACCTAAGTATCTCAATCAGGTCAACAGTCATAAAGGTTTAAATGAAAAATTCGTGATTTTTTTGAACAACCATAAAATTTCAAATACACATAGCTCCGTGAAAATAGTTTTTTTCTCATGACCGTAAAATACGTGTCATCTTTTTTCTTTTGAAAAACAACATATTCAAGAGGCGATTAATTTTGTGACTTGTAGTTGTTCTGCCTGCTTGATTTGAAATGGATTCGGTCTATAACAAAATATTTTAATTTTTTAAGTATCATATTCTTCTTATTTGTTGTAATAATTTTCAAGATTGAAACGAAACACATCTTTAGGGCTAAATTTTAATGAATTATCGACACAAGTATCTCATTACAAAGTTTAAATTCAGATAGTTCATACGTACTCAGCAATGCGTTAATTGCAACTTCAGGAAGACGTAATCTCTTCTTTTCTCCTTCAGACATTCCTTTGCCATCAATTGTAGACTCTGCCAATGCCTTATCTGTAAATAAGTCCAACAATATTGATCTGGCTAAAATGTTTTCACTGCTAGCATTAGCTATATCCATCTTAAGATCCGCTTTTTTTATGAAGACACCACTCCCATAACCCAACTCGATAACCTGTA
>JAUMHM010087480.1:0-10340 GCA_032362435.1 Melikaiella ostensackeni | reverse complement strand
ACCCATTTCTATGTGATTTTCGTTCGCAGTAAAAAATATTTATCAAATTTCTTTAAATGTTTGTTTGTTTTGAAGGATAAACACTGTCTCCTGTTTTCCCGCGATACTTTTGTGAAACATAACGTAAACACTGAAAGTGAACGAAGCGAAGTGCGGAACGTGTGAACTGGCAAAATTATGCGCTTGTGATACAGCCAGCTTCAGAAGTGCGGCGCTGGACGTGTTTGCTGGAATTAGAGTGCCGCGCTCTCTGTACACCTTCGTCCCCTGGTCCTGGAATGAAATTCTCGGAAGACATACCGCAAACATACATATTAGAGACTTTCAGTGTATATATATATATATTATTATTGTTGTATATTATTATTTTTATTGTATTTTATTTTATTGTATTTATTTATTTTATTTATTATTTATTTATTTATTTATTATTTATTATTTATTTTTATTGTATTTTATTTTATTGTATGTATATTATTTAATATATTATATTATTATTATTGTATATATATTAAATATATATATATATATATATTTATACTTACATAAATAACATAGGGAAAGACCAGAAAAAGTCGGTGTATACCTAGAAAGTGCGAGACTCGTGGTTTAGTGAAAAAAGCTTGCAAGATTGGATTTTGACAATTCCTGGAGTGGATAATAGAATCCAATGCAGGTATGAGGTTATTTTTCAGGTCCTTAATTCGATGAAGAGTATAAAATAAGTGTGAAAAAGTATAAAAAAGAGTATAAAAAGTATAAAGTGTAATATATATATATATATATATATGTGTGCGCGCGCGCGCGCGCGCGCGTGTGTGTGTGTGTGTGTGTGTGTGTGTGTGCAGAGTGGAAATTGTACATAAATTATAATAAAATTAATATAATGTAAATATGAAAATATAAAGTTTACAATAGAGTTATCTGGATATAACTGATGAGGATACTTTTCAACAGGTTCTGTAAATGCACATTGCATGCAAAACATTCGGATTCTGTAAATCACTCCTCGTCAGGCAAACATAAAAAAGCAAGTGAGCCCTTTGCAGCAGAGCGCAAAAACCTCCGCAGTCTCCTGCAAAGGACACTCTTGTTGCTGAGGCCGAGGCAGCTTTTGCTCTGCTCACTTGTTCCAATTGTTCCGTTTCAGCCACTGATCACTTGACGAATGCAACGATATATCAATAACGAAACTCCTTGGCGTTGCCATTGTGTACTTCAGCAAAAAGATGGCCAAAATTATTTCGACGTACCTGAGTTTAGAAGAATTAAACGAATGCAATGCTGATGAAATTGTTGAGGCTGTAAAGAAAACTGCGGGCAAATACAACTTGGACATACATAATCTGGAGGGAATAGGAACTGATAACGCAAGCGTCATGACAGGCGTCGATAACAGTGTTCATGCCAAATTGAAAATGATCGTTCCAAAGTAAGTCCTCATACGATGTACCTGTCACTTTCTATAACTGGCACTTTCACATGCAGTTGCCGAAAGCTTGCCACGCCACTTGGAGTATTTGGTCCAGGAAACTTACAACTGGTTTTCTAAATCCGCAACAAGACAAGTGAAGTATGAAAATCTTCATTTCATAATAAATTTCGGAGAGAAGCCTCTCAAGATCCTAGAAGTAGCCAATACGCGGTGGATTTCGATTGAGCCAGCTACTAGCAGGATAATCGATCATTGGGCTGAGTTAAAATTTCACTTTCAATTGGCCAGGGATTCGGGAAAATGCTTTGCTGCTGATTCGTTGTACAAATTGTACCAAAGCGAAGTCAATTTGTAGTATCTGAAGTTTCTCAATACATATTTATTGGACGTACGAAAAGTCAACAAATCTTTTGAACCAAGATAGTAGATCCTAATCATCTGCATCGCCTTGATGTCCTGACGTCCCGAATATACGATTTCTTGGATCCAAAACCATATTTGGGGTTCACTATTGAGAGCTAATTGGAGGATCTCAAACTCGCCAACAAGAGTGTTCTCGCTGATATTGATCATTTTCGAATGAGGTTCCAGCAGCTTCTGCCAAGTTTATTCAAACAGCTTCAGCAATGTCTACCTGAAAATGTCGCAGTTTTGCAGAAAATTTCTCTCTTGTCTGTGTCTAACGTTCTTAGAATTAACAAAATTCCTATGAACAACCTTATTCTGTCATATACCGTATTCGAAGATAACATCGCAGACATTGAAAACTCGTTGATTTCGCGTTATCGTTTCTCGTCTTGCCGCATTCCAACGCAGATGTGAAAAGAATATTGAGCCAAATGAACGTCGTCAAAACTAAACAAAGAAATCGTATTAGGACCAATATGCTTCATGCGATTCTTTCCATCCGCTTTGGTTTGCACCGTTATGAGAAATGTTGTCATGATTATAAGTGTCCTGAACAAGTTTTGGGAAAAGTGGGAGCGGCAAAAAAATATGAAAAAAGTGCTGTTGATGATGAAGGAAAGCTCGAAAAGCCTTTTGAAATTGAAGAAATAGTAAACATTCCCAACGGCAATGAATAAGTTCTTGTCGGATATCGAAATTGTGATCATTTTTTTTTATTTGTATGGATAAATCTCTTTTTCTGCATACATTCTCGCGATTTCTGCATATGGAGTCAGTCATTTTATAGATTCTCACTTGAATAATATTATGTTTTCATCAATTCTTGCTACTGATTGGCCAATTCCCCTAGCGGAAAACGTAGCGGGTTTCCTTTCTCCATCTAGCGGAATCTAGCGGATTATCGGTCAAGCCCTAGCGGAATCCCACGGAACGACACTGGCAACACTGGACGCCGCTACCGGCACATTTTTCATGGCAAATTCCGATCACGAATCTAATGTATTTACCGGCGCAGGCATTGACAAACGTAACGACAAGGGAATTACGGAAGTCGATGCACTTTCCGTACTAGCGCTAGCACAAGCACTTCCCCAAGTATTAATCATCGCGCCTTCCCACGTGTTACCGGAAACACCACTAAATGGGACCGAAGTCTTTACTGGCACATTTTCAATGTTAAAATCAAATACATTTACTGGCGCAGGCATCGGCGATTCTAGTGGAATAGGCAGAAGCACGTCTTCCGACGAACTTCCTGAAGCACCCCCAAAAGACATCAGCGGAGAAATCGCAGAAGTCGATACATCACTCGTACCAGCGCTAGTATAAACACTCCCCAACGTGCTTATCGCCGCGCCTTCACAAATGTTGCTGGAGACACCAGCAGATGTTCTCAGGTAGTCCATATTCAACCCACTCGCATCCTGAAAATAAAATAAAATTTTTTAAAAATAAAATACATAAATTAAAAGAAGACAAAAACAAGCCGAAACAAAACATATAATTTTTAGAAGTTAATGCTATTACTATTCCAATGATCACTATTATTATTGTTACTACATTCAGAATATATTCAGACTGGGTATGCTTCAATAAATTAACTAAAATATTTAAAATAATTTCAAACATAGAAAATATCAAATTAAATTATATATCACATTACTACTATTATTATAATTAATACTGTTGTATATTCATTTCACTAAAAGAAAAACGCTTCAATAAATAAACTAAAGTTTTGAAAATATTAAAAATCAAAACTCCCAATAAACCAAGTAAATACAAAATGAAAAAGAACATCAAAAAATTGATCACCATCATATTACTCGAATTACACATATGACAACAAAAATCAAACAAACTTATACAAAGAATAAATAACTCACCCTGATCAATGTTCCTCTCGAAACACGGCACCTTTGACCCTGAAAGTACATTCAATCTCTTGACGGTGTACCCTTTAGCCAACTTAACAGCTCTCCCGTCACACCCAGTAAAACGTTCGAATCCAAAAAAGTTCAACTCAAAGGTAGCCAAACCTTTCCAGGTAAGTATTCTAAAGTGAGGTACAAGGACCCCCTTTCAAGGGCAAACACTGTAGACCCCAAATTTCAAAGTTTGATGCAATGCCCGATGATACCCTAGATGTAACATCACCTCGGACATCTGGAGACACCTCCATACCTTCAATCAGCCCCGCATCGCGAACGAACCCTAGTTCGGATACTTCGGTATTTGTTAAGAACGACGAGCTACTCCCATCTGAATTCAAATAATTATTCAATTCATACCTGAAACATCTGATGTTTTATAAAAACTTTTAGTTATACATGAAACACATCTGAATAATTGCTGGTCCATTTTTTTAATGACTTGTACTTCCTCTCACACAAACTTTTCACTGACCCAAACTCAAGTAAAACTCGAACAGAAACTGCAGAACCCAAAACCTAGTACCCCAAAAATACGTCCCAAAACTGACGAAATCCCTACCTATAGTACATTCTCATTTTACTAATTAGAACGTATTTACTAAAAAACCGCACTTTTATCACTAAAATTATCTACCCTCTCCCTCTACAGATGGATTTTAAGAACCTAGAAATACCGGGACTGCCCAAGACTCATTACAAAACAACCCTGGTCATAGAGGACGTTGTAATTTCACCGGCATCAAAAAGCACACAAGGTTTTATATCTAACGTCTCGAGATCTCCTCGAGAAGAATAGAGCAAATTGCAAAGACAGACACTACATGATCATATATTTCTAATTTTTTTCTCACATTTCGTTTGTCTACTTGTCTCTCTCTCATTATTATTAGCAAATTCAATATTCGCGAATATGGGTAATACCATAAAAATCGATAATCAAAATACACCGGTATTCTGAGAAGATGATTAACCCTTTATGGTCATTTGTTATGGCAGATGAGATCGCAAGAATGAAATTCCATACATTTATGAAAATTAATTAGTTCTATCAATTTTTTATGCGTATTTATCATCTGACAGTTCATTGTAATTCAATTCAACGAAAACTCACGCTCATCAAGTTCAATTTTCAAATATGCTTTCATAACTTTTTGCGAAATTTTTTCATGAATTCGTATGCTTACATAACTTCTTGAAAATTCTTTTTTCATAAATGCCTATGTTTATAGAACTTCTTGCGGAAATTTTTTAAATTATAGCAAGTCCTATGCTTATGTAACTTCTTGCGAAATTTTCAATAAATACCTACGTTTATATAATTCCTTGCGAACATTTTTTATATTATACAAATTCTTATGCTTATATAATTTCTTGCGAAATTTTTTTCTGATATAAATTCCTATGTGTATATAACTTCTTGCGAAAATTTTCATATTATGTAAATAATTTTAACTCCCTTAATAATAATCCCTCAATGAATTGTTGATTCTCGACGTTGATAAAGTTTATGTATTATCGGATCAAGCTAATGTCATCATCTTCACGCTATGTGGTTTTTCACCTCGCGCGCGATAACAAAGTGTAACGGATTCAGTGATTACAATGCATAGTAAACTCCGACTTCCGTACAAGTACCATAAGAACAATTACTGAAGCATGATCTGTACCTCATTGGCATCCTCATTCCTTGCGAATTTCTGTTCAGTTAGGATTTGCATAAAACGAGAAGTGTTGGAAAATAATATAAGAGGATACTTTAAATTTAAGGGTTCATGACGAAACAGATTATATAAGAAATCTAAATCGACTGAAAAATAGCTAAACACTTTATGTTGAAAAGTGGCAGCCATTGTGTGTTTTCAAACTTATTTCTGAAGCTGATCATTCAAGCACAATCACTGCTCAATAGAAAAACATGCAAAAAAATTTTCTCCATAAAAATAGTTGTCTTCATATTTGACGTACAATTGGAAAAATGATGCATTTCTTGTGTTTTCCTTATTTACACCTGCGAGCTACGGTTTTTCAGAAAATCGGTCCAAACTGCAGATGTAACATGATTGTCGGTTTTGAACATATTTCTTGGAAGACTATTTTCAATGTCTGCATGTAAATTATATATATTCTTGTATATTTCTATAGTACGTAACTATAACTAACTATTTCACTTCGGACATTCTTACCAAAAAGCATGAGCGTTAGGTAGAATAGTTAACTAATTATACAATAGAAGTGTACATCACATTTATGAATAATTTATTGGGAAATAAAACAAAACCTTAGAAATATGAAAGTACAATTAACAGTGCACTTGTGTACTTTCCAACACTGAGGAGAATGGATTATATCTTTCCATGCCTGCGCAGAGGCTATCACATTGAAAGGGATGACCTTTTTTTGCCTCCGCCATGAAAAAATACTTCGTACCTATGAAAGCCTTCCAAAAATTTTTCTGTTTCTATGTATTTTTACATCGTCACATAAAATCTCTTCCTGAAGTACTGAGGTATTTTTTTTGAAAATTTGTAGGTGCATTGTCCAAATATGGAATGAATTTTTCACGAAGTATGAACTTAAATACAAAAACGGTACAATGTCAAAATAGTGCGAAAGAAAGTAGTCCTTAGTGTTAACCACATCTGCACTTTGGACTACTTTCTTGGAAAACTGTGACTCACAGGTGTTGAAGTATAAACCACGAAAATGCACCTTTTTCCCTTCTCTGAGCAAACTATTATTTTTACGTCAAGAATCATCATAACCTCTTACATAGAGGGAAAAATTATGCACCTTTTTCTATACAAACTCTATTGTGCTCGAAGGGCAAGGCGTCGCATTTCGTGCGAGGCATATGCGTCGCACAATGTGAGAGGCACGTATGAGCGAGGCATATGCCTTGCACTTTGTGAGAGGCACAGTTTTTAACATAATAATAATGAAATTGCGACACATCGCAGATGTGCAGCATGAAGCCAGTTTGTAATGTTTCAAAAAATAAGATTGATATAATATAAATGTTAAATTAAGTGATTACCCAGTGGGCAAAAAGACACTGTCATCCTGAGTACGTCATAAAGACATCCGTAGGACGTCCATGTCAGTCCAATTGATGTCCTAAAGACGTCTCATGTCCAAAAGCCATCTTTAAGACATGAGAAGTCTTTGGGACATCAATTGGACTGACATGGACTTCTTAGGGATGTCTTCACGACGTACTCAGGATGACAATGTCTTTTTGCCCACTGGGTAATTATATAGAAAAATAGAAGAGCAAGTATATAATACCACTCGAAATATATTTTGAGAAGAGCTTTTTTTAACTGAACTTTCATATTGCACTGAAAAGTTTAAATTCCTCTGAGAGGAAGCAATTATTGATAATGATGGTTAAATTAATTTGAATGAAATGAAGTTAATGAAAGTAAATCATTCATTGCATTAAAATTTAATTGAAATTTAAATTGATGAGCGAAGAGTTTCGTAAATTAATGATGAAGATTAGAACATGACTAATATAATGTTTTTTATAATATCATATTCATATAAGAATAATGTGAAAAAATTGTTATTATCTTATAAATGAAATAATATCTACAATTCAGTACAGACAGTATTTTCTATCGAAGTGAAATATATGGTATATTATTTTTTGATTGAATGTGAAAGATTAATAGGCGAAGTACAGAAAGTATATATATTTTCAAATATAAGCGCGCATTTTGACTAGTCACGTGTCACGTCTCTGCCCCCACTCACTCCCTCCGAACTCGACTCGACAGGCACCGCACGGTGGAATTGGTCCCGCAACTTCCGCGCTTCAACGAAGTGACATCCGTAAATCATGATTTCAAAGTCTCATGTGCGTCTTATTGAAAGTGAAAATTTATGTATATAATAATATATGTACTTATTAGTCTGCATAACGTATAGTTTTCGCCTGCAGTGCTAAGGATTATTTTGAACCTCTGGCTACTTCTGGTCGTTCTGGTAAGTCCATATAACCTTTTACTTTGCATAACATAACCTCATTGAAAATTTTCTACGTTGGGTCTCGGTTCTTCAAATGAGATATGAACAGGAAAAAAACATTGATTTCAACGCTTCTTTCAACGTTGACTGAACCCACACGCTATTTTGTCTGTTTATTTTACATTTATTGTTTATAAGAATCTCATGAAAATTTTTGTGTACTAAGAAAGAACACTCAAAAAATTCATAACTCAAAAATAGAATTTGAGACTATCCGGTTTTCCAATTCATTAGAGACAAATCCACAATAAATGTACAAAACAAGAAGAAAAAAGAGGGAGAAAAAAGAAAGAGTCAACCAAAACCACCTCGCACTCTTTTTTTCTCCGTCTTTTTTATACTACAAATTACTCTAAGGGAAAGCAAGGAATTTTGAGAGATTTCAGAATATTTCGAAAGAACTCATGGGACGCTAGTTCACAAATTTTGATGTATATCAAGGAGTTTTGATGGAATTTCAAAAATTTGAAGGTATTTCATAAGATTTAAAAATATTTCACGAGGTTTCAAAATACTTGCAAAGATTTGAAACTACGCCTTTCGTAATTAATAGACGCTCCCTTATAAACTCTCTCTATTCTATTTTTGTACTAACTTTTACGATTATTTTTTATGCAGGAACTTGGAGAGACAGAACTGTATTCTGCTCACTCACGCCAGAAAACTGCTCGCGCAAGCCTCGAAGGATGACGTAGCCAACTGTCGAATTGGGGACAGTTTTTATAAGCCGCTGAAAGGTTTCCGTTAAAAACTATTCAAGAATTTAACGATCTCAACAGCGATAAGTCCGAAAGTGCTACAAAACGAGAACACCTGGTAAGAATTTGTAGTCGTATAATGATATAAGAATAAACTATAGGAAATAACGTAATAAGTTCCAAACACTCCTGGTAGTGAATTTTGTTCTCTTTAGTACTTTTGGGGAGAGAGAGAAATTTGTCTAAGTTGATTTACGTTATGTTCCAGCTCAAACATTTACTACTTCTGGGAGGTTATAAAGTGCGTGAACATTTAAGCGCAGCATTGCGAGAAACGATGACGGATAAGTTGGTGTTTTCCTGTAACTGGAAAAAAGGAAAAGGATTTGAGCAATTTGGTGATACAAAACCATCCACTGTATTGTTCCGTAAGTTTCTTTAATAGATCCAAATATAATTTAAAATTAAATTTTAAAAACTATTAATCTCAAAATTAATGTTCTTATTTATTTTCAGAAGCAGTGACCAGTTCTAGGCTTCGCGGAGGGCCAATCACAAAACAAGAATTTAAAGCGGAAATGCAGGAGGTCATGCGTTCTACAAAATAAAGGTATCGCAATTTAGTAAAGAAGATGGAACTGAATCTTTGTACTGACTCTCAAGAAGGCAAAGAAAAGCAGATGAAAATACAAGATATAGGGGCGGAAATCGAGAAATTACAGCGTAAGTGTTATGATGATATTGAATCAGACGCAAGTTCCAATGTGGCAGATGACGAGAGTTAAAAAATCAAATTGAGGAATTGTCTGTTTGCAGTCATTTTATAAATCATTATTAAAGTTTTGATCATGCTCAGGTGAGAATAATTCGGGTGAAATTCACGTGGAATCCATGTGAATTCGCGCGGTAATTCACTATGAATTCGCGTGGCGTTTTGGAACTGAATTCATAGTGCATTCAGGATTCCTATCCTTTTTAACCCATCCGATCCTTTCCTACACAATCCTGTCCTTTCCTAACCTATCCGATTTTTTTCCTATGCGATCCTATCATTTTTAACCTATCCGATCATTTCCTACACAATCATATCCTTACCTAACCTACCCGATTCCTTTCCTATTCAATCCTATTCCTTTCTAACCTATTCGATCCTTTCCTATCTAATCCCATTCTTCTCTAATCCATTCGATTCCTTTCCTAACTTATCCGACACCTTTCTTATCCGATCCTATACTTTTCTAAGCTATCCTATCCCTTTCTACAAAATTCTTTCCGATCATTTCCTAACCTTATCTGATCCTATCCTTTTCTAACCTATCCGATTATTTTCAACACATTCCTTTCCGAACCTTTCCTAACCCATCCGATCATTTTCTATCCAATTTTATCCTTTCGTATCCGATCCTTTCCTTACCTATTCTATTCGCTCGGAATTTCGGGCGAATTTTTTTCCAATTGCAATATTTTACAAATTCAGTGGAATTTTTTTCGAGTTTATATATATAATATATATAGTTCCACTCGAAACACATTCCACTGAATTTGAAAAATATTACAATTCGAAAAGAAAATTCGCCTGGAATTCCACCCGAATTACGGGCGAAAATTCGTTTCCAAAACGCCACGCGAATTCATAGTGAATTTCCGTGCGGATTCAATGCGACTTTCGCCCGAATGATTTTCACCTGGGCTGGTTTGAGTTTGACTGTACTTAGAACACATACTTCATTTTTAGTTCGTGTTTTTACTTCTTCGGATATGGGGATAACGAAATGTAGTCCTGCCAAAAAACTTTCAGTATTTCTTAACTCATAAGATTCTTTACGTCAATTGTTC
>JAUMHM010087479.1:0-10341 GCA_032362435.1 Melikaiella ostensackeni | reverse complement strand
GAGCTTCGGAAATAATTTTTTGCAAAATTCCGACTCAAATAAAATACATAAACGTAGGTTATTGTCTTCTGATGCAACTTCGAAACGTTCAGTCTAATACTTCATTTTGAAGAAAAGTTCTGTGGTTCAAAAAAAAATTTTGGCACACCGAAAAAAAGAGGTCGGTAATATAGGAATTTGTGTCACATGCCTTTAAGCCGGTTCTAGTCTAAGAGATATCCGCGTCTTTCTAAGTCAGGGTAAAAATGATTATTTTCCGGTTTAAGTGAGTGATGATACAATGATCTATACTGAATATTATATTCGAAATATTCGACAATTTCAGATAAATTTTTCTCGAAAAGCGATTTTTCGAAGTTCCTTCTTTAAAAATGCCTGGGCGAGGCGACTCGATTTCCTACCAATAGGGTTCGTTTTGGGCTTGAAATGCCAGGAATTTATGCGGCTATATGACCCAACACGTGAATGCATACAATTCAATTCTGAATAGCCTTTTATATAAACGTAAAAAATGTGTATAGAAAAAAAGTAGAAAATAACCGTCAGTGAAATCACTTAGACACAGGACTTAAACTGTTCAAACGATCCTTAGAACGATCAAGAAGACCTGTTTTTGCTTTGAAAACTCCTTTTCCACTTTTCGAAAATATTGAATGAATCAGGGGATTTTTGATGTTTTCAAAGTGATACGAGTCTTGGGTAGTAAGTGATTTTGACGAGATATGAAACAAATTTTACACGAAAGATGATGTTATCTTATCTACGAATCTCAGTATTTTAGGTAAGCTTCAGGCTAATAAGCTCAGGGAGGGTTGCAATCTCTTGCAAGAACAGAGCTAGCACCCTGCTAAAGGCTGTCAGGCGTACTAATGCTCAAACCGCTAGAGCAGTACGCGTTGATGCTTAAAAGTGAGTTCCAAGCATTTCCTGGCAAGAAAAGGTGTAAGACTGTAGGTTTGTGACCGAAAAGAAATATTGTTATTTTTTTCCAGCTCGGTTTTTATATTCTATGAGAAAAATAGTTTTTAAGTCTGCCAGTCGATAACAATTATAATTTTGGATAAAGTAGAATAAGTAGTCTAAGTAGTTTAAAATCAATCACAAAAGGAAACCAAGTAGTATAAATCGTTGTAGGTCAGCCATACTGGGAAATAAATAGCGTAAGTAATTCCAAGTCAGAAATAATTATTTCATACTAACTATAATAAGTGGCAAATCGTACAAGCAATTTAAAGTCAGCGGTAGTGACAGTTAAATAATAGAAGTCATTTTAAGTCAGCCATGCTTTATTTCAAGTAGTATTATTCGTTTAAGTTGAACATAGATGGTGTCAAGTGGAAAATACTTCTCAAGCATGACCACACCAGACACATCGTACATCAAGTAGTATAAGTAATTTTAAGTTCGACATAGCGTTTCTCAAATAGTATAAGCCAATTTCGTGAGATAAATGTACTATAAAAATAAAAAACGAATAATAGAAATGTCCATTTTTCGCAGCAAGGTCACTGAGTTGCAAATTCAGAATTTAGAGGATGAAATTATGAAAGGAAAAATTCGAAATCCGGATATAAGATTTTCTGAAAGTAGGTTGGAAGGGTAATGGCAGTAAGTCGTCAGATGCCTTTTGCAGAATGACACTTCTCTTAAAGAGTATAAATAGTGCTTGCAAGACCTCCTCAATCCAGTGGGGTCGCTCAGTGAAAAGCACGAAGCATGGTGCTGAAAATTAATTTATCGGTAACGTAATAGAAATGCTGGCTCTGTGCGAAAGTGACGAGTACGGTGAAAAACGGAGAAGATGAAATGTCTAGAACGATGTAATTTCTGAAATGTATTTTCTCCTCCGACTTTCCTTCGAATCAATACTTCATCCCTTACTTTTAGTGCAAAGCATGAAATCCTTTCATCGAAAAGCTAAAAATAAATCCTCCGCAAGCATTATTTCTCCTCTCAACATCATTGGCTTACCATAATAACCTTTTCTACTCGAAAATTAGCCAGCAATTTTCCAGTGCAAAAAGAAGTTTTTCGTAGCCGAAAATTTTGTTATAAATATTTCATGAAGGATTTTATATGCCAGCATTGTATGTAGTGTTTCAAAAGAGTCTTTTACAGTGGAAAAATCAAATTAGACATCGAAATATGCGCAGATGTGGAAAGCAGGCCTTGCAGAATTTCCGGAATCTAGCGCAGTGCTTCACAATAGAGGATTATGCTATTGAAGTATTATAAATGACATCGTGCGGGCACATAATGTGTAACATGTGAAGAGGAATTACCTGAGGATGGATGGATGAATGGATTGAATCGACGAAAGGTGGAGGTCAATGGTATTATGCAAATCGTATTACAAGTATATTGTGAATATTTTGAAAGATAATCTCGGAAATCTTCTCCTGAAATTCTTAAAAGATTATTTCGCGTTCTGTGAGTCTAGATATACGAATATTTTCATAAATAAAATACATCAAAGTAGTTTCATCCACAACTCGAATATTTCTGCAAAATAAAATTTGCGCATCTGACGGATTTCGCTTCTCGCACTCGATAATGTATTTACTTTGTGCTACGCGATCAATCTTTGTACTTCTACGTTTGTGCATAGACCTTTTAAAATTAAAGGTCAAACCATTCACAACTGTAATTTGGTGATTGTGAATTCTATTTTGTTTGAGCTCTTTCAACTTTAACGAATACATTCTCATCATCTGTCTCGCGCTTCGCAATCGGTTCAAGTTCGTCCAGAACGTGACATTTTCTACAGTAAAGGCAAAAAGATTGAATACACTTGAGAGAAGAACATTTCTATATTTTTCTTGTTTGCAATTGTTTTCATTTCTACCAAATACATTCAGAATAATCAAAAAATGTTGGAACAATGTTATACACATCGAAGTTGTGTAAATGAAGTACGTTGTTTTCGTAAAATGAATAAATAAACTGAAAAAATCGTATTTTTTTTAGATGTATTTAAACTTTTG
Organism: Melikaiella ostensackeni; assembly: GCA_032362435.1. Taxonomy (NCBI): domain Eukaryota; kingdom Metazoa; phylum Arthropoda; class Insecta; order Hymenoptera; family Cynipidae; genus Melikaiella; species Melikaiella ostensackeni. Next base: position 7,357 of record JAUMHM010087479.1, on the reverse strand, counting down.
GCCTGTACTGTATATTTTGTTAAATTCTATTATATTAAATTCTTGCTATATTAACTTCTGTACCTTAATTCATCAATTTAATTATGTTTTACATCAAGAAATTAAATTCGTCTATTTATCATTTTTTTAGGGACCTGACCGAAACCTGCACTCCACTTCGTTCACCAGTAAATATAACTGGTTAACTTTATGGGTGGATGTAGAACCAATCTATTCAGATTATTTCATTTTTCAAAGAGAAAAAGGTAATAATTTAAACCAGTAACACATTTCAATAGCTTTATCAAATTTTCAAAATATATTTAAGTAAAACAGATGTCTTCTCATAAATTGAGTTAATCATCAACAACCTCAATTTAAGAAAATATTTAGTATTCATAGGCAACCCTGCAGATTGTACCCAATCTTTGCTTGATGTCTCTCTTTCAAAATTTCTCAAGGATCAAAATAAAATATATTTTCTTAAGAAAATTTTTTGTATACCAAAAAAGAACACTTAAAAAGTTCACAATTCGGAAAAAGACTTCGAAAATATTTGTTTTTACGGTTTATTAGAGACAGATGTACAATCAATGTACACAACAGGAAGAAAAAAGAGGAAGAAGAAGAAAAGAGTCAACCAAAATCATCCTCACACTCCTTCTTCTCTCCATCTTTTTTATACAAAAATTTCAATTATTTTTCAGAAAAATTTGTAAATTTTGATAGAAATTCTTCAGAAGGAGAACAAATCTCACTGAAGAAGAGCATTTTTTCGACTGAATCGTCTTTATAGCCACTTAGGCAAACAAAAACGTTTTCTGAGAGAAAGAATAACCAGTCTTAAGATCATCGTAGAAATTATCTGCTCGAAGAATGCCAATAGATTTCAGGAAACTATAGAGAAAGTCTTAGCCTTAGATATCCAAATTCAGAATTTATTTCAAAGAGACAATAATAAGATAGTAAAATATTTCAACATTAAAATATGAAATTTAATTTTTATTGATAACAAATACTACATGTCAAATTGTGTACATCCTTCTGGCAACCATATTATCCTCATAATAAGTACCAGGATGACATTTTAATTATATCAACAGAATACTTTAAAAAAATTCAAACATATAGTAGACTGAAAATATATTAAATATATTTGAAATAAAAAATATGTGTAAAAAATCATAACATTAGAGAAAATGTAAATAAAGTACTCAATAGTACATTATGTACATATGTATTGTTAGTATGGCATCTTCCTCGTATGCAACGAGGGTATAATTTATTTTACCTGAATGTATGTAAAACCTATGGCAACCTTATTTTTCATAAGTACCAGGTTAACATTTCAATTAGTTCTAAAATTGAAAATTGTATGTATAACCTTATGGCAACCTTATTTCATGATAAGTACCAGCTAAGCATTTAGATTAGTTGTACAATTGAAAAAAATGAATAATTTTTTACAAGATTAATGTACGCAGAACATGAAAAATGGAGGAAATAGAACATAGTGCTCAGATCAAATTTGGTTGGTTGATTTAGAACCAATCTATTCAGATTATTCGATTCTTGAAAAAGGAAAAGGTAACAATCCAAACCAATAACAGATTTTTAAAAAATTACTAACTTCTTAAAATTTACAAAATATATTTAAGTAAAATAGACATCTTTTGATAAATTAAGTTAATCATTAACAAACTCAATCAAAAGACATGTTCAGTATTCATAGGCCTCCCTGCAGATTGAAGCCAATCTTGGTTTCATTTCTCTTTAAACTTTTTTGAAGATCAAAATAAAATCCATTTTCTTATGAAATTTTTTCGTGTACTGAAAAAGAGCACCCAAAAAGTTCACATTTCGAAAATAGACTTTGGAACTACCTGTTTTTCCGACTCATTAGAGACAGATGTACAATAAATGTACACAACAGGAAGAAAAGAGATAGAGTTAACCAAAACCATCCTCACACTCTTTCTTTTCTCCGTCTTTTTTATACTACTGTGGACCAACATATTTCGAAGCTAATTTAGACTTCCTCGTCAGGGGTAATTTATAAGATAACTACAGTTATGGATAATGAAAACATATATTAACTGTGTATATGTGCATGGCAGCTTTTTTGTAACCAAATTCCAATATATTCATCAAATTCGTTATCTTTTTTTTTGCTGAAGTCAAAACATATATTCTTGTTAATATGAAATATCTTTTTTGGAAAAACCATGAAACTCGCTTCCTATCAATAATAATTTCTTCTGTAATGCATCCCATCTAAGTTTTTACTAACTGAAGAAAATAATGTGATACTCCTATACCGGACTATCACTAATATGTTTCATAGAATCACATTCCGCCAATTTTTTTTTTTTAATCAATTACGCTGGAAATTATATTAACGGAAATACGAAAATGAGAAAAGATAAAATAATTTTCAAATATAACTTCCAGCGTATATTATCCAGAATTTTGTAATCCAAAGTTCGGCAAATACTTCACCACAATACTAATTAAACAAAAATTTCAATTATTTTTCAAAAAAATTGGTAAATTTTATTAACTTTTTTGTTATATCAAATTATGATAAAAAGTCTTTAGAAGTTTAGAAGTATGTGCCATATATAAATTCATTAATTATCATACAACTCCTTGAAAGAAATTTATATTATTTTTCAGGAATGATTGGGGCAGGAAATATTAGGCCAGGCACTAACTTGTATTTTTAATTCTAAATATGAAAAAAGGGATGCAAATTTTTGTACAGGTTATAAATATTTATTTTATCTTGATTCTACATTCACTTCTAAAAAGTATTACGAATTTTATTGTTATTAACCCTTCGTTTGAATACTTGATTTTTCAAAAGTAAAATGTGTAAGACTTTTTAAAAATGAATATTACTCGAGCAAAATAATAAAGGCTGGAATTTAATCAAATTTTCAGGAAATAAATATTCATTTAACATGTAAATTTCATCTCAAAATATGCGAATAAGGAAATTAAATATTTTAATATATTTTACATATATATCCATTTAATATGTTGAAAGAGAAAAAATATTACTCAACAAAACGTGAATATAACATTTTAGATAAACTCTTAAAATTAAACTCTTAAAGTTCTGGAAATATTATATGGCAATGATATCCTGCGTTTAGGTGAAAATTGACTAATTCGACTCAAGAATAAATATATTTATATTTCTAAGCTATTATGTAACGATTGAAATGATGATTGGTTGAAAATTTTTCTGTTTAACTAGCAGTAACGAAATAGAACGAAAGTTTCGTCCGGATCCCTACTTTATTTAAAACTTTGTATTCGATAAAAGTATAGTCTAATCAATGAACGGGACTTCGGTTCAATGTGGAAACTTTTCACGTTAAAAATTCTATTTGATTTTGTGTCGTTTTTACATAAATTAAAATTTTCTATTTTCAATAGAATTCTTTCACAATTGAAACGAAAACTACCCATCTTATGAAAAAATGGTCAACAGGAAGTTTCTAGATCTTCTCTCGATGAATAATTTTCTCATCAAATACCTTGTTGTATCTTGTTTTGTTTTCAAAAATTTAATTTTTTATATTATCCATGTTACTTTTCACGAGTGAAATAAAAATTATGCGTTTTATTTAAAAATCGTTAGAAGAAAATTTATATGTCTCTCTAATTTGACCAATTTTGCTCTCCGACATATTTTCGTATCTCGTATGGTTTTGCTGGAAAGTTGAATTTTGTTTTTCTGAAAAACTTGTCTTATAAAAAAATGGTCAATGACAAGTTTCTTGATCTTTTCTCGGTGAATAATTTCCTCATTAAATGTTTTGTTGTATCTTATCTCGTTTACCAAAATGTAAATTCTTAATTTTTTTATGTCATTTTTCACGATTAAAACAAAAACTATGCTTTTCATTAAGAAAAGGTTTCGAAAAAATTTATGGATCTTTTTGAGATGAACGGTTTTGTATCCTGACATTTTTTCATTCCTCGTTTAGTCTTGCTGAAAAGTTGAATTTTGTTTTTTTTTCGAATCTGAAAAATTTGTCTCATGAAAAAATGGTCAATAACAAGTTTCTTGATCTTTTTTCGGTGAATAATTCCCTCATTAAATATTTTGTTGTATGTTTTTTCGTTTCCAAAAATGTTATTTTTTAATTTTTAATGTTATTTTTCGCGATTGAAACAAAAGCTATGCTTTTTATTAAAAAAAGGTGTTGGAAAAATGTATGGATATTTTTGAGATGAACAATTTTGTATCATAACATTTTTTCATACCTAGTCTAGTTTCGCTGGGAAGTTGAATTTTTTTTTTTTTGAAATTTGAAAAACTTGTCCTATGAAAAAATGGTCAATAAAAAGCTTCTATATTTCTTCTCAGTGAATAGTTTTCTCATTAAATATTCTGTTGTATTTTTGCCGTATCTTGCATAGTTTGACCGCAAAATGGAATTTTTGATTTTTCAGTATTTTTTTGTCGGTAGTTAAAACCAGAACCGTTGGTTTAAAAAGTTTGCTTAAAGAACTCGACCTTTTTTTCGGTCCTTTAAATCGCATTTCGAAGCGCAATTCAATCCGATTATAGTAGTCAGTTTTCAAAAAAAACAAGTGTGAAAATGTTTGCTATTTTTAACTAAAAGCAACTCAATGCGTACCATGAGAAAAGCTGGTACGCTTTTTAAACTTAGAAAAGCCCTTGAATAATTATTTTTTTCATATAATGAAACTTATTTTATCGGTCTGACCTCAGCTTATCTCTGAGGATCTCCATTTGACCTTTCGTTTCCTCAAGAGTGGATCACTTTTCTTTGTTTGGAAGACTGTGCAAAACTCGTTTTATAATAGCACTAGCAAATACGGCTGAACGAAACCGAAATTAACCACAGTGAATAAGGTTCCGAATTTAATTAAGGATATTGAATCGTAGGTGGGTGATAATGGGTGAAGTGTATTGGCCCTGCGGTGTCACAAAGCTAGACATAGCCGGCGTATCGTACTCAAAGCTCGTCCGATAGTCGCTTTGATGTGGTCATGGCCAGTGCGAAGCTTGACCGGACGAATGGCCATGTAGGGCTTGTTGTGGACTTCCTCCAACTTCCAAATGAATCAAATCCTCGAGTGCTTTTGCGTCACGCAATATTCTCCAAGTATCCAAACTATTTTTAAGTTGTCATAACCACGGGGGTAAAGCATGTGGCGATATGAGTGCTAGTGCTGCCAGGTGGCAAAAAAATAAATCTTAAGCTCTCCCAGAATTTTTCCCAGAAAATCTTCAGACAAATTAAAAAAATTTCTTCAGATTTTTTCAGAATTTCTTCAGATTCCAAAAGTCAATTTTTTAAAAAATTAATAATACTAGTATGAACAATTCGAGTTTTTTCAAGTTGTAGTAGCCATTCAATTTAAAAAATACATTATTCATAGAAATTTTTATGAATGTAACCATGAAACACGCGCACCAAGCTCTCAAAACATGTACTTCGCGCACATTTTGGGTATGCAAACACAAGATTGGTCAAGATACCTAGAAATGTTAAATACACGAGAACATTTCCGGGAACTCTTAATTGTAATGTATATCGATCAGGCAAACGTTTCTTACTGGTTTTTATTTATTTTCTCAAATTTTCAACTGGATATCGCGTTTCGCGTGAACGTAAGTTGGTAAAAAAAAATGTGAAAAAAAATGTTGAGGTTATGCTCACATAGCCTCAATCAACTGACCACAACTTATGAAGAACAAATTTAGCTTTGCACTTTGCATATCAAATTATCAACAATCATGTATCTGAATAAGCATTTTTTATGTGGAGTTTCGGTGAAATATTGTTTGCAATGCTTAAGTGATAAGCAAATTGTGCTAACTTTATGCTTTTTAAGTTCAAAAATTATTTTCGCAAGTGTGAATTGGTACTTGGACTATTTATATGTAATTTTCAAATTTCTCTGAAAACAATATAATTTCCAAAATTTGAGGGTTGACGTACTCAGAGTTCCACACGAGCGGAGCATGGTAGCCATGGTTTGAAACATCACCTCTACATCAAATTTTGAACATTACGTTTCGTTCGGTCGAATTGCTAAGTCGCAAATGGAAAAAATACTAATCAATTAATAAAAAAATTTCATATGACATTGAAAAGCAAAAAGATAGCACAATTTTTTCACCGCTCACGCACTGAAAATGGTTGGGAAACGGTAATTCACCGAAAACAAGTTCAAATTTCGTAAATCCGGGTTTGTTGCGATTTGCCCCTTTGCAAATTAATTTTTATAAATACAAATTAAAACAAAATGATCAATTAAAAAAACCTTCAGATTCTAAACGAATTTCTTCAGATCTGAAGAAAAATCCCCAACTTGGCAGCACTGCTGAGAGCACCAAACTACGGTGATCGTTGAGGAACTATATAAATAGTTGCTGAATTGATCTCGGCAGTTTTGCATGCCAATATTGGCGGGCCATTTGAATTGCTAGATATTTATTATATTTTTTTCGCAATCAAAATGATGAAATTACAAAAAGAAATTTTTCAGTTAACTCTTAACTCGTTGAGAACTCACTTATAGTGAATTTTTCTATATTGTAATTATACTTCATAATTACAAATTTCTAAAAGAAAATTTTCAATGAAGTATGTGTTGGTCGAACAATGTGCTCTTAATATTTCATCACTTTGATTGAGAAAAAAGTTAAGTTATTGACAAACGTTTCAATTACTGAATATCTCAGGAACTGTTTAAAGATACTTCAATTACAATACAAGTATTTTAAAATAATAAAACGTTTTTGAGCTTTAAAATAATTTATTATCGAACTCATAACGTGACAATAGATACAATCTTTTTTTTACGTGCAGCAATATTCAAATATACAAAAATGAACTATCTAATTAAATCAGTCAACTATTGTATGTCTAAAAAGTAAAGCAACAGCAGAGACAGGATAATTGAAGAAGTTTATTGAAAGTGAAATTTGAAAAGATAGAATGGAACAATAAGACTTGCCAAAATTTTTCTTAGCAGAGAAAAATTTAATGAGTTTATGTTAGAAGTCAATCAAAATTTGAGGATGCACCTGGAAATATGTAAATATTTCAGAATGTTGATCAACAAAAGCACAACTTTTTATTAAACATCGTCGTATGAAGCAAAAAATTTTGTAGAATTAGCCAGTGATGGTTAAGTTACTTCTTAAAAGGAACTAGTTATCGTCCCCGTTACTTCACGAAAAAAGTAACTATCGTTACTTCTTAACTTACTTCTATATTTTAGATATATATATATATATATATATATATATATATATATAAATCCAATTTTTTTTTACAACTTATGATGGCCGCCCATCTTACGGTTGTGAGGCGTGGCCATGGGT
>JAUMHM010087478.1:0-10341 GCA_032362435.1 Melikaiella ostensackeni | reverse complement strand
AAACATTACAAATGGTTTTACATGCCTTCGCCAGTGCATAAGATCCTGTTGCATGGTGGGGACATCATTCGATCAGCTCTTCTTCCTGCTGGTCAACTGACTGAAGAAGCGCAAGAAGCACGAAATAAAGATGTTCGTCGCATCAGAGAATTTCATACCAGAAAATTCAATTGAGTTGTCGCTAACGAAGACTTGACTCACAAATTGTTTATCTCGTCTAATCCAGTCATAGCTAACGGAAGGAATCTCGCAACAAAATCAGGATCGAAATTAGATCCAGAAGCTCAGGAACTATTAGTTAGAGAAAACTAAGATTCTTCTGATATTTATCCTATAATAACACCCAACTGTATTCATGTAATATTGGTAAGCTCAACGAAGCACGTTTAAAAAAAAAGTACCTCAAACACTCAAAAATTGCTCAAACTGCACATTTATTTATAAGATTTGTTTATAACAATCACATTTGTCATGAAATTACAAAATAATTGAGACAAGTATCACTAGCAAGACTAACAAAGTACGTTTTTTAAAAAAAGTAACTGAAACTCTTGAAAATTGTTCAAACTGTGCATTTGTTTATAAAATTTGTACCTCAAACACTCAAAATCGCTCAAACTGCGCAATTGTTTATAAAGTTTGTTTATAACAATAAGAAATATATTCCGTTTTATCATCATATGTTTTTATTTCACTTTAAATTGTATTAAAAACGAAAATCGCTTAATAAATATCCAAAACCACTCAAAAATCACCTACCATTGTTTATGACAATACAATTGTTAATAAAAAATTTATTAATTTATGATAAACTATTAGGTCATGTTTCACGAATGTTTATTAATTCATTGAACACTAATATCAAACATTTTAAATTATTTGCCTGTTATAATAGTAACAATATCTTAAATTTTACGATTTTTGCAAACTTTGTGTATAAATAAACTAAACAATAATTTGTTTTTCGAATCGGCCTCGATGAATCTCTTAAGAATTTAGTTAGCTTCAATTTAAAAAAAAAAAATTTTATCGGTTAAAAATTGTAGCCGGAATCGTATTTTGAACATTTTTTCGCCATTTTGCCCCACTGTGCGTTGATAAACGGAATTCAATTAATCGCTTTCCTAGGAGATGAAGCTGTTTCCAGAGTTAACAATCTGGTTCACTGTGCTGATATCCTCACCAGTATTTCTTTGGAGGCTTTGAATTGCACTTTCGAAGCTTTTTTTCCTAAGGTTCGTCTTCCTCGTCCTCATCCTGGACAAGAGATTTTTACAAGAAACATTCGAGCTTTACTACACAGTTTGAAATTTCCTGCAGAAATGGCTATATCTCATCAAGATTGCAACAAAGTCCAGGATGCATATTCCTTTCATTGTGCTCCTCAGGTTCATGGGATAGTCTGCGACACTCTGGAATTTGTGAAAAAGATTATTGAAACCGAAATGAATAGTGCTACCTATAATCCTATGGTTTTTACCAAAACCAATAAAATTATTAGTGGTGGCAATTTTCACGAAGAACATCTAGGAAAGGCTCTCCAATTTCTGATAATTGCTGTTCCAGAACTTGAATCCATTTCCAAAAGACGAAGTGAGCGCCTTCTTTGAGGAGATTTAAGTGGATTACCAGCATTTTTGTTTAAAGATGAGGGTATAAATTTGTGACTAATGACTGCTCAAACCACTGCAGCTGACTTGATTAGTGAAAATAAAACAATTTCTCATCCAGCTACTGTTAATTCAATTTCCACAAATGCAGACAAGGAAGAACACGTTTCAATGGGTTGTTGGTCTGCTCGAAAGTGTCTTCAGATTATGGAGAATGTTGAAATTATTTTGGGAATAGAGTTGATGGTTTATGTACAAGGATTGGAATCATGCCGACCTTTGAAATCCACTTAAACTATTCAAAAAGTGCTTAAATTAGTAAGAGATTCAGGAATCAGGAATTGCACCTTTGCATGAAGATCGGGTTTTAACACCTGATATTGACACTGCTACTAGTTTAATTTCTTAAAAAATGATTCGGGAAGTGACTAAACCATATTAGGAAAACTGGATCCGCTTGAACTCCAAGAGTAATTAGTAATTACCGATTCTGAAGACCGCAAAAGAATGATCAGGTTTGATATGAAAAAGTTACAAATTGTAAAGAAATCTGAAATGGAAGGTGATTCTCCGCACATAAGGAAATGTCCCTGACGTTTTTAAAAGAAAGGGGTTTCGCTTATTAATGTGAGTTTTTGCTGAGACAGTAATTTTCATGCCTATAAAGAACGACCATTTATTTATTATTATTGCTGACATTAAAATTATTCTTTATTTTTCTTTTTACTTGCATTACACTCTCTCTTTAAAATTAGTTCAAAGAATCAAAGCTTTATTGACTGGCATATCCCCTGTGCAGCTTCTAATACGAAATTTGTTTTCTACTCAAACCAAGAGAGCAATGTCATTCATTTTGACATCTTAATGTCGCCTGATTTTTTATATTTTACTGTGAGCTAAACGGTTTAAATTATTACGAAAACATTTTACTCCTTTCACATACCATTCTTAGAATGGAAAAAAAATTCAGAATGCGATATAACCCTTCACAAAAAAATATCTGAGCGGAACATATAATAAAATATATTCGACCCATTACGAATATAAAATTGATGAATCTTGATCCTTTAACGTAATGAGTACGTTTCATTTTATCTTATATCGCAGAAAAAGATAAAATAATCAGGCGATTCAAATTGTGCTCGGGTAAAAAGACTACGTTTATCTCCTAGGTACATGATATACTATTATGTATTAAAATTCATCCATTTCTCTTTCTCCCTACAGAATTAAGTTCGCAGTCTGGCCGCGGACGTAAGACATCTTCTCCTTCTGGCGGAACTCATCATCCTGGCACATATCCTCCGTGAAGTCCTCCTAGTCTGCAGCAGCCATCGAAACCTTTACATTACCAAATTCCTAGCAAATCTGGTATATTGTTAGCGGAACCAAAACATAGGGTACAAAAAAAGCATCGACACTTAGCAGTAGACCGCAAAATTTGAGTGCAAGTAAACGGCGACGGTGACATCTTTCGATTTTTTCATGCTGCTGGTTTAGTTTATATGATAATGGATCCAGAGGACGTTGAATATGTGACACTAAATATTTATAGTGAAGAAGCTAGATACGTTTCCCCTAAAGAATTCAAGTGTTTGAAGAATCGAATTTATGCATAGTAGGGTTGGGCAAATAAGATACCTGAAGTAAATTACGAGGTTTCTCACAGTAATTTATTAGGTGTTTTACCACTTCACTTTATTATATGACGTAAATTACCTCGACATAACCCAACTTTCGCAGAAGAACATTTTGTCCATTTTACCGTGACGTCAAGTACTGTAATTCAGGATCTATCCACTTTTTTGACATAAACTAAGGGTCGATTTGTTCGTTTTATTCATGAGGAATAATTATCTTTCATAAGAATTTCAATTCAGATTATCTATTTCTGAGATATATTCCTTCTTTGCAATTTCCGAAGACTTGTGCTAAATGATGTACTGGGCATCAGATCTTCATTTTTCACATTAAAATATTCGACGTTTGCTTGAGCAAACATGTTTGTTGATCGGGTTGTCACGGATGAGACTCCAACAATAATCAGCAAGAGTACTGGTGCTCCATTTACCCTGATATCTCTTCTTAATAGTTGCTATATCTTGGTGGATTTTTCCCTGTGTTCGTCACTGAATAATCCCAACTTCCCAGGAAAGAAATCAGAGTGTGAATGTAGAAAATGTGTCTTCAATGACATATTTACTTCCACAGCTTGAAGTCGTGTCAACATCCTATTCACATACCGCTTGTAGTGCTCAGATGTGTGATTTCCTAAGAAATTTCAGATTACATTCTTCACGCATAACCAGGTTTTCCTCTCTTCACTGGTCAAGCATTCATCGGATTCTGAGTTTCGCATAAGCTCACGAATTTGAGGTCCCATGAAAAATCCTCCTTTGATTTTCGCTTCGCTAAGTTTTGTGAATTTTGACTCCAGATAGGAAAATGCGTTCCCGTTAGGAGCTATTGCTTTTACGAAGTGCTTAACTATCCCGAGTTTGGTATGTAGTGGCCGCAGAATAAAATTTTTAGGGTCTACCAGAGGGTCTTGAGCGACGTTTCTTTGCCTTGGTTCAAACGAGGCGCGTTGGACCAAACCTAAAGAGTATAATGTTTGTCCTTAGCACGGCTGTCCCAATAACATAAGAAGCAACAATACTTCGTGTAACTTATCTGCAGTCCTGATAGAATGGCAATCACTTAAAAGTCTGAACACATTGGCCAACAGCGTGCGTGGTAATTTATTTTCGGAAGAAGCATTTTCATAACATCGTAGCACTCTTTCAAATGTGAAGCATAGGCAACCCGTTTGGAAGAAATCTCATTGCCATTATGCAGAAAAACGCCTTTGAGACTAGTCTCATTTAAATCGACGAATAAACAACATTCGTTGGCTATGTGCTTATATCCGACAGCTTTCATCAATTCATTAACGTCGTTACAATAAATAAGACCATCTTCGTCAGAAAAAAGTTTGGCCAAATCTTTTCTCTGATGTCTCTATTAAGCCAAACTGGTCAAGGAAGATAAAGGCCGACACAGAATTTCCGTGTTGCAACACCGCCGGTCAGACTGGAAATTCCTTTGGTAGGCCGAAGCTTAACTTTGAATTTATTTTCTTTTGTCTCAAGTTCGACACTTCAGAGATAAAAAATTTAGTCATTAATCGGCAGAGTTCGCTCGAGAGCCAGTCTGAGGGTAGCTGATTTATTAATTTATGATACATAAGAATTTATACTTAACTTTGGAGTCTAGAAGTATTACCCCGGAAAATCAGGATAAGATTATAAGTGAAAATGAGTGAAGAATGAACAAGTCCAAGCAAATAAAAAAATAAAGTAAACAAGCAGAGCTTTAATCCCCTTTCCTTTTGCTCTGGTACTTATCGATGCAGGTTTATAAAATGAGTGAACGAAGCGAAACCCCCAAAAGAAACAAAATCATGATACTAAGCGTAACAGTTTTATAAATAGGGAGCAAGGAAAATGCAGGCGTGAGAGAAATGAGGCCTACACTTCTATCCGGACGTTTCCTTGTGGGGTGGTGTCGGGGTAGTCGCTGCCGGTGCTGGTGTAATAGGTAGAACTGAAACCCCTTTCCTCAAGGTTGAAGGTGTTGGTTCCTCCGGTTCCCTCAGTGGCTCGGATTGAGCCTCCGCTTCCTCTCCGTAGGTCGGGGTGATCACCGGCAACGACCAATGGCCCGCCGGGGTTGGCCAGTACACCGTTCGCTAATCACGCGCCTTCTACCTGGCCACGAAGTACCTTAGGGGGTCCTCGTGAACCAGCTGAAGGGCGCATTATCGGCGCCGATAGGCATCTGGACGACCACCTGCACGCCATCGTCGATCGATAGATCCCAAAGACGCTCCGCCTATAACACGGAGCGCAAAAAAATGCAAATTCGATTTTCTCGAGGGACAATTAGAAAAGGCTGAGACAAAAAAAGCAACGAAATTTAACAGTTAATCTCCGTGACATGGCTTTAGGTCCTTGACATGAACTACTTACGGCAACGTTTTTCTGGTTCCATCTTCCAGCTCGAAGACAACCCTGGAAAGAATTTTAGAAATAGTAAAGACTTTCTGGCGAAGTGCCGGTCTGAGTGAAGGAGTTATTCCTTTTTCTTTGGAAGAAAGCGTGCGATCGCGCTGTAAGACCTTACCACCAACATTGTAGGTGCGAGGTCAGGTTCTCAAATTATAATGGTGCGCCTGGAAATGATGGTCCGTGTCAAGGTGAATCATTAAGAGATCGCGGAGCGCGTCGAGCCTCTTGATCCTCTCCGCCCATGCGTCGACTTTCCCTGGTGATAGAACCGGTGGTGTTTCCGGCTCAACTTGCTCACAAAACGTCCCTGACGGTAATGACTCGCGATCATAATTTGAGAAAGCCAGCGAGATCTTGTGCGAAGCGTGGTAGCCTAGTCGTACGCATACTGGGAATTGCTTGAATACTGATCCCACTCACGCGGCGTATCTTTCAAAAACGTCCCGATCATAGTCTTCAAGACTCAATCAATCATTTCGACCGGACTTGTCCGTAGGTTATTCAGTCAGGTTGTTTAGCCTGCTCCACCTTACACTTTTGGCAGGTGTCGCAGACTTTGACGTATTTAATGACATCCTTATAAAACCCTGGCCAATAATAACGCATAGCGACACGATGGGTTATAAGGGCTTATTATATCGGCCCCCACCATGAGCCATGGCTTCTCGACTACGCTTCGGCTCATTTGGCCAGGTTATTTGGCCTGCTCCACCTTACACTTTTGGCAGGTCTCGCAGACTCTGACGTATTTCACGACGTCCCTATAAAACCCTGGCCAATAATAACCTTTTGAGGTACCATGAGTCCTGAGTGGCAGTCATTGCCGCTACTGGCTCTTCACTTTCTAGATGCTGATCCTGCCTGGACAGAACATCCGTCGCCATATTAAGTTCACCCTTTCGATATTGAATTTCGAAATCATATTCCAGTAAGCTCAGTGACCAACGTGCTAGTCTACCGATGGGATCTTTGAGAGATTGGAGCTACTTTAGGCTACTATGAGCAGTAACCATAGTAAAGTGAAATCCCTCTAAATACTGCCGGAAATTTTTAAGAGCCCATACGACTGCCAAGCACTCTTGCTCAGTGACCAGAAAGCAAAGCCTAGGATTCTGCGTAACTGTTTAATGCTATTAGGCGCGAGGTATTCGATGATGGAAGCTCATTTTTTGAGATCTATTTTTACTTACCCGCTGTAATCAAATATCCTGAATACCATATCTCGCTTCGAAAAAGGAAACACTTATCCAAACTGATAGTCAGACCGGCGGTTGCAAGTTTCTCTAGGACTTCCGTCAGCAATTTTATATGTTTCTCGAAAGTTTCGCTAGCGATAATATCGTCTAAATATGTGAACGCGTTGAGTTCTAAATCGGGACTTATGATCTTATCTATTGAACGCTGGAACGTAGCTGGAACGTAAGTAAGTCCAAATGGCATGCGCGTATATTGGAAGGGCCACCGTCCAGGTGCAGAAAGAGCTGTAATTTCCTTACTATCAACTTCTAATGGAATTTGGTGAAAAACTAAGCTCAAATCTGAAGTTGAAATATAATTCGCGTTTACTAACTTGTCCAGTATGTTCGACATTGGTTATAGGAGGTACGCGTCTTTCTTAGAACGTTTGTTGGCTTCTCGGAAATCTACATAAAGGCGTTATGAACCGTTAGGTTTCTTGACCATTACGACTGGTGAAGATCACGGGCTGTCGAACGGTTCCACTAAATGATCAGCTATCAGCTGATCTAATAGTTTTATTAGGTTCGTCCATCACTGCGGTTGATCTTTGGTAGATCCTTTATGTAACCGGCTCGTTTTCCCCTACGTCTACCCTATGGCTTACTAAGTTAGCCTTACCTAGTCCTCCCGAGGCGGGAGCTTTTTCCCCTATAAATTTCTCAGCAATTTCAAGCTGATCAACAGTCAATTTCTTTATCGTGGTGCAATCCTCGCAAGTGATGGGATTTGACAAGTCGATTGTGGCAGTTTGTGGAAACTCGTCACCATAAATCATTCGTAACGAGTTGGTACTACCATCCACAATAACTTGAACAATTCTAATGGCATCTATGTCCAATACTCACTCATATTTGAAATCCCTGACTATTTTTAGTTCTACCGGCTTTTCTACAACAACTAACCTGGACGGTAGGATAATTCGCCCTAATACAGACTGAATGCCGCTGTTGGGAAATAGGATTGCTTTCACTCCAGAGGACTTTATTCTCTTATTTAATCTGTTTGCTGTCTCTATTCCTTTATCCCCCTATATTGATCTGATACTCCTCGGACTCCACTAATGTTTCCAGTTCTGTATCGCCGATAATTAAGTTGACGAGAAAGCACGAGCCCTTCGCAAAACATTCTAGCGCATCGCACTCGTTATCCGAATCTGAATCCGAGTCGGAATCTTGCAACTCAGAACTAGACCAGGAAGAAGAGGGTAGAATAGATCTTAAAACGACATTAGGTTTTGCAGCAAGGTCTGCACTAAGCGAAAGGACTTCAGCGACGGCCTTTGGCGCTAACTCTTTTTGTCGTTTACCAATTTACCCGTACTTTTACATTCAGGTGTAATGCAATCGGGTGTTCGAACGCCTCACGACTGTATTTGAAGCAGTATAGTGCCTTGTCTTTAGGACAGTTGAAGTGGTAGTGAGTGGGTGGAACCGGACCGCCATGAACCAAGCAATTCCTACATATTTTTATCTCCGTACCGGAAGCAGTATTAGTGCTACTAGTGGCTATAGCATCAACGATGTCGGGATTGTTAAGCTGGGAATTTCTAGAATTGTTATCATTTTTTCCCTCTCCCTTTCTCCTTTTTATTTGGATATTAGTTGAATTTTTCGGATTCATTTCGGAAGTCGCGACGCAAGGGTTTACCTGTTTTTCATGTTCATCATATTAATTATTAGTAGGATTTTCCTCCATTGCCGCAAGAACAGCATAATTTCCTTTAATTCTATCGTCTTTCTATACGAATTCTGGAAGAAAAGAATTTAAGGGTGGAAGGGGTGGCCTATATTCTTCGAATGTGGCCTATTCCGCTTCCAAGTTTTCTCCTGTTTCTGCTAACAAATCTCAACTTAGGACGTCTCTACGCTTGATCGCCTATTTATAATCCAGCCGTAAGTCCCTCTGAGCAATATCTAATTGGTCAGGCATGGCGTACGGGCATTTTCATTTATTAAAAAGGCCCACTTAGCATGTGAGGTAATCCCTAATCTTTTCTTGGGGATCCTGTGTTCGCGTGTGTATTCAATCTTTGACCTATGATCTGAATCGTCACCGCTAAAACGGCTAAGGAAAACAAATTCAAAATCGTCCCATGTTTGCCAAGTTATTTTCGTATCTTTAATATTCCGATATAAAAGTCTCGCAATGCTTGATAATGAAATGGGTAGTGGGCTGATTATTTCGGAATCAGAAACTGGGGAAAAGACCCTATTATCTGAAATTTTTGTCAGAGACTCCTCCACGCCTATGGGTAAAGAGCCATCGGAGGATAAATTTCACTTTTTGATTATTTTCCTTACGTCGCGGTTTGATTTAATGTATGAAATGCTCGTGTACTTCTTGGTATCAGAGTTGCCGTTAGGTTATCAATCCGATTGTAAGTTTCCATTGAAGTTAAATCGGCAGGTGTTGGCATGTCCGCTAAATTCAGGTTTGGTATTTGAGTAACATTCGCTGACGGTAAATGATTTCCCCCAGGTAGTCTTGTAGAGTTCTCGCACAGTTGAGAGTAAATAGGTGGATGCAAACTGAAATTGGGCTGTATTAATGCTGCCGCTACCCGTTAAAATACGAATGAGTTAGAGGGTCGCGTATCTAAGATAGTCGAGGCCGCCTGTGTGGTCATGGTATTTGCGGTGGTAGTTATAGTACTGGGAGTCGTGTGCATAATTGGTTGACATTGATTTAAAATATCGCGGCGCTCGTATTAGGTATGTGAGAACCATTAAGATGAACGTTTGACAAGTTTGCGGTGGACAGAGCGCCTGGAGTATATTCATGACTCCATGGGATCGTTAAATCACCATATCGTCTGCGAAGGTCGTTACCTTCGCCGACGACCGCACCATTCCTTGCCACCGATACTACACCTGTAGCATTATTGCAAGGCACGTTTGCTAGTCTGCGCAATTTAGATTTGTTAAGGGAATAAATCAACTCATCGCGATTCATATTTTGTGCCAAATTTGAATTGAATGGTTAAAAATTCAAATTATTTTGGAATGAAATTGCGGATCTAAAGAGTACGTACGAATTAATTTAAATTCAGGTCATTCAAAGCC
The DNA here is from genome assembly GCA_032362435.1 of Melikaiella ostensackeni. NCBI lineage: Eukaryota > Metazoa > Arthropoda > Insecta > Hymenoptera > Cynipidae > Melikaiella > Melikaiella ostensackeni. Next base: position 381 of record JAUMHM010087478.1, on the reverse strand, counting down.
ATAGGTTTTTATAGTGAGATAGAAATTTCGATCGCCGTACTCGACGTAGCATCAAAATTATATGCAAACCTCTGTATAATACAGTGCTGGCGCATCACACCTAAATCGCATGAGGGCTGCTACCTGTCAAAATGTGCAGTCTTCGCGCCAGCGCGTACGAACCGGGGCGAACGAGGCCGAGCTGTCACGAGAGAGCTTAGTGGCCAAGATGACCGAAACTGAAAATCGAGGTTCAGGTTTCTGAGTGCACGGCGCATGGGGTCGCCTGACATGCGAGAGAAGTGCTATACTGAGAGAGTATAGTTCAGTCAAGAGAGAGAGAGAGAGAGAGAGAGAGAGAGAGAGAGAGAGAGAGAGAGAGAGAGAGAGAGAGACCCATTG